>CAEGAE010043516.1:0-26753 GCA_903067095.1 Girardinus metallicus
TGTGTGTGTACCTCTGATCTCCTTGGTGTGTGTGTGTACCTCTGATCTCTTTGGTGTGTGTGTGTACCTCTGATCTCTTTGGTGTGTGTGTGTACCTCTGATCTCTTTGGTGTGTGTGTGTACCTCTGATCTCTTTGGTGTGTGTGTGTACCTCTGATCTCTTTGGTGTGTGTGTGTACCTCTGATCTCTTTGGTGTGTGTGTGTGTGTACCTCTGATCTCTTTGGTGTGTGTACCTCTGATCTCCTTGGTGAACTTGACCCTCTGTGAGTCCGTCAGCGGTTTGGTCTGTTCGTTGATGTTCTGGATGTCCAGCACTTCGCACATGAACTCGATGACGGGCTGAGCGCGGTAGAAAGCCGTTGCCGACACTGAGGAGCGGAGAACCACGGTCAGAACCAGAACCATCACAAGTGATGGGCAACAGCAGCAGGAAGCTCCACTTTTAAACTAAAACTATTAATCATTACAGAAATAACCGTAATAATTGACTAATCGTTAACTGAAGTATATAAAATCTAAAAAGAGGTAATTCGCTGAAAGGAGTTAATGAAGTCAAAACTGTACAAAATATAAATATTTAGCATTAAAGATGAACATTTTTTTAGAAATCTGTTCTAATCTTTAACCAGGTCTTAAACATGCAATTCCTTGATTTTAAAAATATTTTGTAATTGATCGGATGTAACATTCTAATTTTAAATGTCTCCATTACCTGTAAGGCTTTCAAACTATTAAATAGTAATTAATCTATTTAATGCATTTCACTTTGTGATAAAGGTCATGAATAAAATTTACTTTTCAGTAATATTCTGATTTATTGAATGGCTCTGTATACAGTTTATGGAGAAAGGAATAAAATAAAAATAAAAGTAAACATTTTCTAGCCGCACAGAAACCAAAAACACAGATGTCTCATACTTGAGCATAAAAACATTTCTAACTTCATCATTGTAGGTAAATAAACTTTCTTTGTGTTTCTCAGCAGACATTGAGTCTCCATCATCAGAGATCAGTCCGGTACCGGAGGTTCTGGTCCGGGTTCTGGGGAATGAATAGCTTCTTACCGTCGATGTTGAGCATCATGTTCCACATGGCCGGCCGGACGGACTGATGGAAACCGAACCAAACCTCCCGGCCCCCGCCCAGAGGGTGGTAGTATCCCTCTGGAGGAGAGAAGAAGGAGCGCCCCACCGGGGTGTACCTGGAGGAGACATTCACCCCGTCACCTCCAGGAAAAGCTACATTCACCCCGTCACTTATAAACAGTATAATTTTATAAGACAATCCAAACTGTTATCTTCATTTGTCATAAAAATGCTGTATATCAAACATGACCTAAAAATAATTTGATTGAACTCCTTCAAATTGGGCCTCTGTCTCTTTAAGAAGCTCCTGCTCTTTCTGAAGCTCCGCCTCCAGGAAGTCATCCCAACATGGCTCCTCTATTAACCCTTAAACATTTTTACCAGCGTTGCTCTGAGCAGCAGCTCCTTTAACAAGCTCAGCAGCTGATGCTAATTGCTGCTGGCTAGTCTGAAGGTGCTGAGTGGGGGAGGAGCTGCACCTTGAAGGCGGGGATAGGGCCACCCAGGCGTTAAGCAGCTGAATGGTTGCCATGGAGATTAAAGCATTTTTATAAACATCATCTGAATGCTTGAGGGATCCAGATAGAAGCAGCTGTCAGAACTAAAATATTTCTGGGTCGATGAAGTTTTATTAGTTGTGGTACCGCTTGGTTCCGCTTGGTACCACGTGGTACCGCGTGGTTCCGCTTGGTCCCCCGTGGTACCGCGTGGTTCCGCTTGGTACCACGTGGTACCGCGTGGCTCCGCGTGGTTCCGGTTACCTCATGGAGGGCAGGTGCCGTGTGATGACGTCCAACGCCTGGACCGAGTCCTCGGGAACCTCGTTCAGGTGACCCGACAGCGCCTCCAGCAGCATCTGCAGGCTCACTACCGACACCCACTGCAGGGACACCTTGAAGGTCTGGTCCTTCCCCTCGCCCGGCAGGGTCACCTCCAGGTCCACCTGGGGGCGGACCAGAACCGTCAACACGCCCGCGCCGTCGAGAGGTAGAGGGTTCAAAGGTCAGACACCCACCCTGTCTCTGCCAATCGGCAGCGGATGAGCCGTGTACATGTTCCTCTTCCCGTCGTAGCCCGGCTGCCGGTCCCCAAAGATCTGCATCTTAAAGTGCCGCACCATGGTGTCCACCACCTCCCTGCAAGACGGGCAGAACATCACCACAGAGCCGGGCCGAGCCGGGCCGGGCCGCGCCGGGCCTCCACCCACCTGTTGACCCGCCGGGGGCGTTTCTCCGGCTTGATCTCGATGTCATAGTGGTAGACGTCAATCTTGGGTATCTGAACCTGGAAGTGGTTGGCGAGGAGCCGGATGGGTTTCCCCACCGTGCCGAGGCCGGGACGCCGCGGAGGCTGGAAGAGAGAGGTGGGGGCAGGAGGGCCTGGGGGGACAGAGGTCAGGAGGTCAGACGGGTTCCAACGATACAACATCTACAGTTACAGAAACAGACAGAGCCCTGCTGCGTTTTATTTTCTCTTTAATGTTTCTCCAGATAAAAACCAGCTTACTGATAGATAAACGCCACGTCAATGATAATCAATAATGAACTAGACGACGCAGTAAAATAAGCAGAACGGAGACATTAAGTCCCAACAATGATCAGGATGGAAATAAGACAAACATGTCGGTGCTGAGAGGAAAGTTATTTATTTTAGTTTCATCATCATGAATCCAGTCCAGAAGAAGAACCAATCACAGAAGCAGCCATGTTTTCCACCGCCATTTTTTATTCACAGTTTGAAGTATTGCATTATAAAAATATTTATGGAAGCATCAAAATTCAAACCAACTTCCTCAATTTTACAAAACCGTTTCTCCGTTTGCTGTAGGCGGTTTTTGGCTTGTCAGGACAAAGAGTTAATGCTAAAGGAGCGACGGGAACAGATTTACTGAATAAGTTCTGATGTAGCGAACAATCCCATCCACCAGAGGATCCAAACCGAGGGCCGTCTCTGCTCCAGGCCAGTTAGCAACCTCCACTTCCTGTTAGCAACCTATACTTCCTGTTTGTTACAGCCATGCGTAGCGTCATCTGATGACATCACGCTCTGTTTCCGTCTCTCCACACCAGGAGACAGAAACACGACTAACTCACGTTTTATTTTTTCTTCTTTGTGACATTTTAAAAGTTTAATCTAAATTCACGTCGGAGTCGCGCTCAGCAGCTGAATCGCTCTGACGCTTGGACTGTCTGGTCAGATCGGATACAATCATTTTAATGTAAACTGTAGAAAAATACACATACCCTCACCCTGAGCTTCAGAACCCCAGAAGAAGAAAGACGGACCGCTCTGACCTCTGACCCCCAGAGGTCAAGGAGAGGGCGGAGAAACAACGACCTCCAATAATGCGCCGCCCCCATCTCCACCCAGACACAGCCTCCTTGGCCCCCATGGGGAACAAAGCGGGCCCCATCAGACGGCCAGATGGAGGGATTACCGTTGGCATGGCTGCTCTGGAAAGAAAGTACACCCCTGAACTTCACACCCCGTGTTCACATGGGGGCGCAGCGTCCCGTCATGGCTTCACTGAGCAGTAATAAGATCTGGTGGATTTTAAACATTTTAGTGAATTTAGAGCAGATCTGAAGGAGGGTGCAGGTTCCGAACCAACGCCGCTCCGTTACATGAACCGGACCTCCTGATTAGCAGAACCGACCCAGAAAGGCTGCCGGCTACGGGGAGCGGAGCGACGGAGGCCGGGGGAACACGGGGGTCCTGAACCCAAACATGACGCTCTAGTTAGTCAGTGAAGCGCGAGAGCACAGACAATCAGGAGCCTCGCCGCCGCTCTGAGAACACGCCGCCGCCCCCCTCCCCCACGCCGCCCCCGATCCCCATCAACCCCTCCTCTGGACCGACCCGTCTGCACTCCAACCACAGAGATGACGCGGGCCGATGGGTTCTGTCATGACCCGAAATGTCTGATGATTCAGACCACTCCGTCCAACTGGCCGGGTTACCGATGGCAACGCCCCGCCGGAGACCGCAGATGGTGTGAACACATCGGCATTAGAAAACACAGCCCGACACCCAGGCGGTGTGTTCAGGGGAACCATCAGAACAGCTGATCCAACCGGTCCGGACTCAGATGGATCCACAAACACGGAAACGTCTCTGGGACAAGAGGGACAGTCGATGGAGGACAGGAATCCAAACTTTGGGCAGGGAGGACGAGCCTTCAGAGAAAAGTGGGAGAATCAACCAGGGGCTCATGTCGTTCTGAGGACAGGCGACCCAGACAAACCTGGAGACCCAGGGACCCACATGTCCTAACCGGCCAGTTAGAGTCCTAACCGCCCAGTTAAGAGTCCTAACCGCCCAGTTAAGAGTCCTAACCGCCCAGTCGGCGTCCTAACCGGCCCAGTTAAGAGTCCAACCGGCCCAGTTAAGAGTCCAACCGGCCCAGTTAGCGTCCTAACCGGCCCAGTTAAGAGTCCTAACCGCCCAGTTAAGAGTCCTAACCGCCCAGTTAGCGTCCTAACCGGCCCAGTTAAGAGTCCTAACCGACCAGTTAAGAGTCCTAACCGCCCAGTTAAGAGTCCTAACCGCCCAGTTAAGAGTCCTAACCGGCCCAGTTAGCGTCCTAACCGGCCCAGTTAGCGTCCTAACCGGCCCAGTTAAGAGTCCAACCGGCCCAGTTAGCGTCCTAACCGGCCCAGTTAAGAGTCCTAACCGCCCAGTTAAGAGTCCTAACCGCCCAGTTAGCGTCCTAACCGGCCCAGTTAAGAGTCCTAACCGACCAGTTAAGAGTCCTAACCGCCCAGTTAAGAGTCCTAACCGCCCAGTTAAGAGTCCTAACCGACCAGTTAAGAGTCCTAACCGGCCAGTTAAGAGTCCTAACCGCCCAGTTAGCGTCCTAACCGGCCCAGTTAGCGTCCTAACCGGCCCAGTTAGCGTCCTAACCGGCCCAGTTAAGAGTCCAACCGGCCCAGTTAGCGTCCTAACCGGCCCAGTTAAGAGTCCTAACCGCCCAGTTAAGAGTCCTAACCGCCCAGTTAGCGTCCTAACCGGCCCAGTTAAGAGTCCTAACCGACCAGTTAAGAGTCCTAACCGCCCAGTTAAGAGTCCTAACCGACCAGTTAAGAGTCCTAACCGACCAGTTAAGAGTCCTAACCGACCAGTTAAGAGTCCTAACCGCCCAGTTGGCATCCTAACCGCCCAGTTAAGAGTCCTAACCATCCTGTTGGTGAACTGAACCGCCCTGTTAGTGCGACATCTTCAGGATCTGTACTTCCAACCACGTTCAGAAGTGAAGAAGCGTTTTGATGAGCAGAAACGAGGCATTGCTTCTACTGAAGCTCTCAGGAGTGTCACATCCTGGGAATCTGTCATTAGAGAATTACAACATTCAGATAATTATCCTGAAAATCAGAACGCTTCCTTTTTTACTCCATGAAATGTTGAAACTGAAATCTGTTTGGTTGATGGGCGAAAAGAAACCCAGAAAAATCCTTTCGTAGTTATTTTCCCATGACTCATCCAGCTCCACTTGTCCGACGTCTCGTCTTCACAACGGCAGAGTTTCAGCCGGACCCACAGAACCAGGAACCAGCTGAACATCGGACCGGGTTTACCTGGGACTGCCTGTTAATTCATCAATAAATCACATCTGGTGATCAACCGAACCTCGGCTCACACCCACAGTCTCGGCTCCAACAACCCACTGAGCTCCCCGAGCCGAGGGCCACAGGAAGCACAGCCAGCGTCTCCTGATGCAGCCGACCGAGGGGCCCGACCGCGGAGGGGCCCGACCGCCTAATGCCCGGCGTGTCCATGGCAACCAGAGAGGCCGGCGGGCTCAGATCCTCGGCCTGGTGCAGAGTCAGACTGAACATCTGCAGATCTTCACCTCTGCTCCTGGTTTCTTCTGCTGGTGAAACTAATCAAAGCCCTGAACCGTCTGCAGGTTTTCACCTCCTGTCCTCTTCCTGCCTGCAGCCTGAAGCTCAGTAGGACTTAAACCATTTCATTAAGACTCTGCAGGATTTTATGGCTGCAGTTATTGACAGTGTCAGTAATCAATAACTCTGAAGATTAACTGAATTAGAACAAAACTGGAACATTCTGCAGATTTTTCATTTAACAACTTAATCTTATTTTGTAAAATATTAGAAAATACATAAAAATGCAAACAAATCTATTGGTTTTTTTTAATAAGTTGTTGCATTTCATTAGCTAGAAGGAAACAACATTCCTGACTGTTGCCTTTCTGCTGGACTCCACACCACATCAATGCAGAGTCCAGCTGATCTGGGATTCATTTACTGATTAACAGATTAATAATTGATTAGGGAGAAAAAGGTGATTGATAGGAGATTTATTTGCAGAATGTGAACCAGGTGAAGCTAAAATTACGTCTAGAGATTTACAGACAAAGAAGGTTTTTATCTTAAATGTTAAACATTTGTATATTTTGAGCAGTTTGGGGTTAATTTCTGTTCTGGATGTTCTTACAGCTCATTCTTAGAGTCTGTACATTCCAGTTAACAATTTATAGATTACTAAATTAGTTGACGATTATTTCAGAAATTGATTAATCACCATTAATCCGACTGTTTCGGCCCAACTGGATTCCTGGTGCGTTTGATGGCTGGAGATGCTGGAGTTCCTGCTTCTGATTTTATTTCAGACGTTAAACAGGCTCAGATTCAGACAACAGCGCTGAGAAGCGGCTGGTTATTAAACGATAAAAACGCTCACAGCTCATCTAAACACAAACTAAAGATGGGAGATCCGGTTATCCTGAAAACCAGACATGCTTTAATTTCATTTCCCTGCAGGAACTAATTGAACAGCGCCGAAAAAAAACCTTTTAAAACCAAAACTTTTACTTTAACTAGACTACAGCTGATTAATTATTTTAATTATGTTGCTATAAACTGGCCTTCAGGGTGTTGGAAACGCAGCAGATGAAGCTGGACTTGATTGTAGTGGAGTCTGAACCCGGTTCCTGTTTGTTTCCTGTAGTGGATCATTTCTGTCCGTCTCCACCAGACCTGCAGAAATCCACCGTCTCACCGAGTCCCAGCAGAAACAGCCAAACACAGAACAACACGGAGCAGCCGGAAAGTCCAGGTGAAACACGTTTTCAACAATAATTTAGACACAAATGTGTCTTATTTAGATCAGGGTCATTTGTGGCCCTTAAATCACTTTAATCGGCCCCTCAACCACAATTCAAGAACGGTAAAAAATTTGGCCAACAAAAACGAAAACAGCTGATGATCACAAAAAGCTGGAAAATGTCTGCTTTTCTTTTTGTGTTTTGCATCTTTAAGGATCTTTAGATTTTATAAAAATGTTGTTTATTACTAGTAAAAAAAAATAAATAAAACTAATTTTTAATCTCTAATTTAATGATTTGTGTGGCCCGTTAGTTTAAATTAGCCAGTTTTGGACCAAGAGGCTGAAAGTTTGGACACCACTGATTTAAATATTCATAATTCTGATTCCATCAACTGCCACCAAAACAACCCAGAAGTCACCTATGAAGCTCATTTTGACATGATAAACTCTTTAGTTCTGCCTCCAGGACTCATTTCTAACAATGCAGCATAATAAACTGTAGATACGTCATCATCAGCGTGAGAAACAGTCAGAGCAGCAACTGTTGGCTAATATATTCCAGGTGTTATGAACCTGCATTCTTCATGCCAACATAATATTTAGTCAGCAGGACCGACGGGCTGCAGGAGATGACATTACCCGAAAGGTTAAAGGTCGCAGAGGGATGGAAGCACAGAAGAGAAAGAAAATGATGTCATCACATGCTAATAATATTTAGCATTATTATCACCAGACAAGTTGCTCTAACAACATGCAGCTCTTAATATAATATAATTAACATTCTGGTTTTCCATAAACCAGAAACAAATTTCCTCATTTCACTTGTTGCTGGGCTTCCTGACTGTGAGTCATCCCAGCACTCGGCCTCCTCTGTTCTGCAGCAGAAGACCCAGAATCAGCTGAAACACCCCCAAACTTCCTCTTTTCAAACGCTTCTGTTGAGTCTGCAGGCGGAGATGGGGTTTAACCGCAGACCGTCACACCTGAGGGACATTCACCTGTTCAGCCAACACCGGACAGCTGCCTCTGTGTTTCCAATGAGCTTTTCAACAAAAACACCCCATAAACATCACTTACAAACCACATCATGACAATGCAGCTTTAGTTAAACCTCTCCAATCAAAAATTACTTTTTAAAACTAAAACAAAAATGATATTACAAATTAAAACCATTATCTAATACGTTTCAATTTGTTTTCCTATTTGACATCAGCGGAAAAAAATGATTTGGTGCTTTAAATGAGTTCATCAAGCAGATAGAGAGATTTTAACTTGTAGAGAAAGAAAACTGTCAGTGTGAGAAACTTCATCAGTCTATATAACAGGATATAAATATTCTCTTCTGAACAATCAGATATAGCAGCAAGGTAAACAAAACATAAAGGTGAAATCATTTCAATTCCACTTTCTGAGACATTAAGATTTATGAATCACCCATTAATGGGAGAACTGGTGTGGATCTGAATTGTCCATACAACACACCTGTGGGTGGTTGCGCAGCCCTGCTGGCCAGCAGCAGCACATAAAGCCACTAAAAACACCAGATTCCTCATTAATCTGCCAGGCTGATAAATGTGATCACACTGGGTCGCTCGTGAAATGGATTTCCACGCGCAGTCACTGCATCTGGGCGCAGTAAGTGCGTGTCCGGGCCGTGTGTCTTTGTTATCACATCAGAGGAGATGAATATGACGGAGCTGGACGCAGATGGGATCAATAAAAGCGCCATCCGTCCACCGCCGCTGAGCGCGTGGCTGCGGCTCAAGGAGAAGCGCGTGAACCGATGACAGCCCCGCAGAAAAACCGAAAACAACGAGCCCGAAGATCCCCGCACGCTGGCTCGCTCGGCCACCGAAATGCGTTGTGTTTTTAAAGCAGCTCTCATTTTGTTTTTCCGCCCATCGCCGAGAGCTCGACCCCAGGCAGGCAGCCGCTGACGGCGGTGACGAGATTTCTGGGTTTTCAGGCGGATTTCGACGACATTTTGAGAGGAAAAGAAAGAGCGTGAAGCTGCGAGGCAGAATAAACAGCAGCGTAAACACAGCGTGAAGGAGGAAGGAAGGAAGGTCCCAGTTAAATCCCCTCCGACACACAATACCAGCAGAGACCCACTCTAAACACACCCAGACCCCCCACACAGGTGGAAATACACCCCCCACCTCCCACTAACGCTCTCGGGGACCACGGTCCGGGCCTCGGTGGGATCTCCGTGGAGGCCTCATGACAGCCTCGGCCCCCAGTGAAGCGCGCCGCCTCCACACACGCCTCCCGCCCTCCGCCCGCCGCTCCGCGGTGTGGGACGGGTCTCACCTGGTCCGAGCGCTTCCATGGCCGAGGCCTCTCTCTCCGTCTCTGTCCCGGCCTGGCGGCTCCGTACCGAGGCTGAAATTGGGGGCGGTATGTCGAAGCTGTTGGTGTCTGATTAAAGGAAACTGGAGATGGACGCTCCGCTGGCTGCTGCTGCTGACGGACTCACCGTTGGTACTGCTGGGGATTTCGAGCTGCGCATGTGCCCTTAGCAGTCCCTCAGCCCATTGTGCGCATGCGCAAAGAGGGTGTAGCGCACTTTTAAAAACACAACTTGATTACAAAAGACAGCAGGTAAACAAAATTAGTGGATAGAATAAGTTTTCTCTTCTGTTTGTTTTTTATTTTATTTTTATTGTGTTTAGTTTACTTTAGTTCACTTTAGCTTTGTTTATAAATCTGTTTAGCCTCCACAATCTATTCCAGTAGGTGGCTGTAATGTACCAAAACGTGGCTTCCCAAACGCCATTAAAAATGAAGAAACCATATATCAATATGCAGACGCTCGGTATTAATTCATTTGACACTAAATATAAAAGCACTTAGAGTTAACAAAGTAACTTTACATGTTATCAAAAGAATAAGTAATAGATAATAACAACCTTTACGTTTTTGCTTAAGAGTTTAATATGTCAAATACTCAAGCTTTACATAAAAGAATCAAAAATTTAAACTAAGATTAAAATTTAAAATTAAAGCCAAATATAATCTTCAATTTCCTTTAGTAACTTCTCAATGATCAATTTATCAGTTTGATTCTTGTATCACAACATAAATATCAAAACATGACCCAGTTCATGAAATATGAACTTTAGTTTAAAACAAAAAAAAATCAACATATATACTGCTAAACATAAATAAAACAATCAGATTATGATGTGTGTGTGTAAGACACAAAAATGAATGCTCAGAAACCATTCGTTTGAGTTTAAAAGCCTTTCGAAGCTTCAGAGATCAGTAGGTCAATGTTATGTGGCTCCAGCTAATGCACATTGATTCTGAAAATGGTCTGCAGAAAACTGAATGAAAATATCTGGGAAAAAAGAAATTATGCATAAAAATAAAACTTAATAAAATAAAACAAATAAAAATTATCGCAAAATATAAATATGCTACATAAATGTATAGCATTCAGTTGCAAAACAGCAACCAACACAACACAATTCAAAAATACTAAAAAAATTAAAAAGAGAAAAAAAAATGTAAAATGATGTGCAATTTATAAATGACAAATAAAGCATCAAACTATAATTTAACCATTTGATTACGCTGTTGAAGTCACATCACAAGTGACTTCATACCGTCATACCAACAAGTTCATCTGTGACGTTGATATTTGCTCCAGTTATCACTTCGTTTATCCTCTTCAGCTGCAAACGTCTCTTTTCAACTCAGTTTTCATAATTACTAAAGGATTCTCATCTTAAAGAATAATGCTGGTCATTAAAATGACAGCTTTACAGCTGTCACAGTAACATAGTAAAACATTCATAGTAACTGTTGTACTAATAACACTTTCTTACTGTTGTTTTCGCGCTGCTGCTGCTGGTTTTATTCCCTCCCGGGGTTGTGTCGTCACGGTGGGCGGATCCCAGAGTCCAGAACGGACCAATGGCTGGAGGAGAAGCGGCTGATTGGCAGCTCTCTGATAGAAGCGGAGCTCCAGCTGTCACGACGCGCCAAAGCTCAAACTGCGCTACGTGAGAGCGGGTCAGGCGGGAGGAAGAGCAGCTGTGTGCGGGGAACCGGGTAATTTGGGCCTGAATGTGGACCTAAAGATCAGGACAAGTTCTTTACTAGGTGGTGTCACAGAAGCGGTACTTTCAGCGTCGGTTCGACTGAGCGGGATAGTTGGGTTTTAATCCGGAGGAGCCGTCCGAACTGAGATGAGCCTGGTTGTGTCCCAGCAGCAGGTAAAGAACCGGGTCCATAAGTGGGCCTACCGGGTTTCTATGGTTCTGACTCCTGGTTCCGGTTGTATTCGTGTGTTTTTAGGTTCTGACCTGTGATGTTAAAGTGAGCAGCGAGCTAGCCGCTTAGCTCCGGAGCTAGGTTAGCCTGTAGTACAGGCAGGGCTGGACTGAGGCCTGTGTTTTTTCCAGTAAGATTCAGATTAAAATGGACTTTAACTTGTTGATCCACTGCTAACACCTCCTGGTTCAGAACCTGCGGCTGGAGAGCAGGAGACGGACCGCAGTGTGTTCAGTCTGAGGCCGTTTCCAGGAGGGAAGTTTAGGAGGAATGAAGCCATGATGCTTCATTGTTTGCTTCCAGGCGCCACAGCTGCAGCCCGGCCTGGACTTAAACAGAAACCCGCCTTACAGAACCGAACCCGGGCTACCCAGCCGGTACTCCGTCTGGTTCTGGATGGATGCAGGTTTCAGTGAAGCGTTGTTTTCTGTGGGGTCATTCAGGTCACATCCAGGATCCTGTAATCAGCGTCCCACACACACACACACACACACACACACACACACACACACTCTCACCTGGGGACACTTTGTTTTAATCATAAACCATAAAGAAAAACGGAAGATTCACTGGTGTTCTTCATAAAACGGGACATTTACTTAAGGTGAACCAAACATGTTTTGATACATTTAATTAATAATAATAAAAAAATTAAAAATGTGATTTCAGTGATGTGTGTAGAGCAGCGGCGTCTGAACTTTTAGTCACATGGGCCAAAATTGTAACTTGAAAGTTCTTGTGGGCCAAAAATATATTATTTTTAAAACACATTTTTTAACCCTCTCAACAATAAACAAAGAGTGAACTGATTTTTTTTTATTTTTTTTTTGTCAGAACGGGATCAAAGATCCAAAACTTGAAATTATTTTTTCTTTATTAAATGAAATGCATCCGGTTTGTTTGGTTTTGGATTCAATTGAAGAAAACTGATCAAATATTTCATCGATTCTCAGCAATAAAATCAGGATCTTCACCAGAAACACTTCCTGCATTCGGCCGACTTTAACCCAGCAGTTAAAATCTGATTCTGGAGCACAAAGGTGTAATTTGGACTGTAAAGTTTCTATCCATAAGTCGATGAGTAGATGTGATCCTGGTTACCGTGACGACAGAGGGGAAACCAGACGGTCACTTTGTGTTGCATCCAACATTTCTGTACATTTAGATTTTAGTCACGGTTTTGTTAAACAGTGCCGCGGCCCTCAGCGGCCCGCGCGCCTCACTTTGAACACCCTCGCGGCTGGAAGGTTTTCTGTTCTGCTTCTCCTCTCTAGTGAAGCCGACTCGTTGTTTTCAGGCTGAAGCGCCGCCGGCCGCGGCCCAGACGACGTCAGACAGCGACTCCGACAGCGGGATGGGCTCGCCGGCGGTTACCATGACGACTGCTGACACAAGAGACGCCGTTCCAGGTACAGAAACTGAAACTAAAGGAGTTCTGGTAGAACAGGTTTACAGATGGAGGTTTTTTAAATCCTCCATGTACTTTTGTGTAGTTTTGGCTTCATTACTGCTCTGTGTTCTTCCAGTAATCAGTAAAGGTTCTGGTTCTGGTTCTGAACGGCCCGGTTTGTTTTTCAGATTCAGACGATGAAGACGTCGTACCTCACAGGAAGCCTCAGCAAAACGCCATCATAGACAGCGAGGAAGAGGAGGTGGCGGCAGACAAGAGCGTGGACATGGTTGGGGGTCAGAGGTCGCCTGCCTCTAGCAGCGAGGAGGCGGAGCCTGAGGAGGAGGGGGGGCGAAGCAGCAGGACGATCAGCCAGGCTCCTGATGACGGCGAGGAAGAGGAGGATGGGAAGAAGAGGGAGAAGAGTCAGAGAAATCGTGAGAAGAAGAAACAACGCAGCAAAGCGATGGAGAAACTGAAGAAGAAGAAGAAGAAGGCGGAGCGGTTCTGTGAGGAAGAGGAGGTGAGTCTTCATCCTGAACAGGTTCCAGCGTTCAGATGGAAGGATCCATTTTAATCTGGTCTCTTCAGGACGGAGCACTTCCTGTGGTTCTGAACGACAGCGGCTGTCCTCTGGGAGACCCGGACCTGTACGACACCGGCCTGGCTGATGAGGAGGAGGAGGAGGAAGAGTCTCTGGACGCCATCAGAGCCGCAGTCAGGATGAAGATAAGGAACCAGGAGGTAGAAGCAGGAGCTCTGCTCCTCCCGCTGCTGCAGGTTGTTTCTGGTTCCTCTGACTGAGGCTTTGCTCTGACTGCAGGAGGAAGAGGACGAGGATGAAGAGGCTCCAGAGAAACCCCGCCGCGCGGTCCGTGACGCTACAGCGCGGCGACGCTTCAGGAAGCCGAGCCGAGCGCTGAAACATTGTTCTTGTTCCGTCTGCAGGAGAGGAGAGCGGCTCGCGCCAGCAGGGAGGCCATGAAGCAGCTGCACAGCGAGTCGCAGCGTCTAGTCAGAGGTTCGCCGCCGCCGCCGCCATCACCAGTGAGTGGCGGCGACATCCTGAAGGCTCACCATGTTGTCCGTCTCCACAGAGTCCAGCCTCGGCCTGCCGTACCACATCCCCGAACCCAAAACCATCCAGCAGTTCTACAGGAGGAGGGCCCGGCCCCAGGGGCCCAGCATGGCCCTGCTCAAGTAAACACACGGAGAGACACACACACAGGGAGAGACACACACACACGGAGAGACACACGGGGAGACACACGGGGAGACACACACACAGGGAGAGACACACACACACGGAGAGACACACACACACGGAGAGACACACGGGGAGACACACGGAGAGACACACGGAGAGACACACGGAGAGACACACGGAGAGACACACGGGGAGACACACGGGGAGACACACGGAGAGACACACGGGGAGACACACGGGGAGACACACGGGGAGACACACGGAGAGACACACGGAGAGACACACGGAGAGACACACGGGGAGAGACGCACACGGGGAGAGACGCACACGGGGAGAGACGCACACGGGGAGAGACGCACACGGGGAGAGACACACAGGGAGACTTTGCATTGACTGCCACTGATTAGTTCCAGTAATTAGTCCTATCCCAGATATTTTCCGTCACCATAACCAGAGTTGGATAGTAACTAGTTACTTTGACTTGAGTCATGATAGCTGAACTAACTTCACACCTGACCTCTAAACTTGACCTCTGACCAGAGTTGGTAAAGTACCCAAGAAATTACTCAAAGTATTTGATACTGGAGTATCACTGGAGGTTCTGATTACCTGATCAACTCATCAATCATTTAATATTTGATTTTTCCTCTCAGATCTTCCAGATATTCAGAGCTGATGCTGGAGACGCCGTCGGCTCCGCCCACCCAGGAGGAGGCTCCGCCCTCCCAGGACCTCTCAGCCAATCAGATCCAGTCATTACCGGCAGCCGCCTCCTCCCCACAGCGGCAGAACCTCCCTGCAGAGGAACCGGACCCGGAGTCTGGTCCGATGCTGCTGCTCTCAGAAAGTCTGCAGGAGTCTCACGGCGCCGATTCTGCAGAACCGCTTCTTGACGGTGGACCAGAACGGAACCAAGCAGCCTCAGAACCTCAGTCCGACCCGGTTCCGCCGTCTGCACCGGAACCAGTCAGACCAAAGAAGGACCGACTGACTCGCCTGAAGGATCTGGGTTTGGACCCGCTGCCGCCGGCCAAGCTGAGTCCTGACGACGGCGCGTTTGTTCAGCTCGATCCGCCTCACTGCAGCCCAGGTGAGAAACCGGGTCGGCCGGGTCCGGACCGGCCCGGATCACCGTCAGAGTCCAGAATCACAGAGTAACCCAGATCTGCTGGTCAACAGGAGTGGCGGCCCTGAAGGAGCGCTACCTGCGACACGTCCAGGCGCCCGTTCGTCCGCCGGTGGAGCGCACCGTTCAGCTCACCGTCATCCGTAAAGACAGCGACCCCTCTGGCCAGGAGGAGCTGCGCTCGGTGTCTGTTACCGTCACAGTGAAGGAGGGAGCCGAGGAGCCGGCCGCCACCAAGCCGGGTTGGTAACGTCACGTCCGACGTGTTGGCGCGTTCCTGAGACGGCGCCATGTTCCTCGGTCCTGATGGCGCTGCGATGTTCAGGCGGTTTCTGATTTTCAGTTCTCCGTTTTCTTTTCGTCTCTGCAGGAGAGAAACTGCTGACCCTGAAGCAGCGGCTGCAGCTCGCCATGGCCCAGCGCCGCAAGGAGGAGCGAGCGCGAAAAGCCGAGCTTCATCGCCTCGACAACGAAGACTGTGGGGAGGAGGAGGAAGAGGAGGAGGAGGAAGATATGACGGATGAGTCTGAGGACGAGGTGAAGACCTGACAGTTTGCTGCTGTAGTCGCTGTAACTCAGGCTCTTAAACTGGTGTGTAACTGGCAGGATGTGGACGACTTACTGGGTGGTGATGGCGGCGAGGAAGAGGAGGACAAGGAGGAAGAGGAGAGCGCGGCTCAGAGCGTCCGCAGCCTTTCTCCCACCGCTCAGACTCCGGACCGTTTCCACATGGACGGGACGCTGATGCTGTTCCCGGGCAGCTCCAGCTCCCGGACCGGGTGAGTTTGATCCGGTACCGCTCCGGCCCGCGGCGCCGATCCGGCCGGGACTCGTCCATGACGGCTGTTCTGTCTTCCAGGGACGGGGTGAAGAAGTCTGGACACGACGTGTCCGGAAAGACCGGTGAGCAGAACAGAGCCTTCAAACACTGAAGGCCTTAAAAACATCCAATCACACGTCTCTGAAAAAAACAGAAATATTCCTTCTACGACAGTCAGGCAAAGTTTCAGTCGCCACCATCTTGATTACATTCTGACTCGAGGCGGTTCACGCTACGCTAACTAGCTGCTAATACACCCTTGCTAGCCGGCTTGCTAGCTTTTTCCTGCCTGTCGCGGGTAAGTGTCAATTTACCCAGGACAAATTTACATGGGTAAGTTTTGCCTCCCGATGCCAGGTGCATTCTGGGAAAGAAACCTTGGCACAGGAAGCGGGTGGCGCCGCTGCTCTGATCTGAAAATGGAAGGTGTTTTGGATTTTAAACATTTAGAGTTTCATGAAACGGTTTTCCATCCCGTTCTGATTGTCGTGATCTGAGTCGGTGCGGCGGCGGCGGCTCCGTCCCGGTGAGACTCACGTCCGTCTCTGTGTCCCCAGAGGAGGACGGCAGCCTGGAGCTGCCCGGCTCCATGCTCACCTCCTACCAGCCCGTCAACCAGCAGCGCTGCGCGGCCCGCGGGCCCCACGCCGCCGCCCTGCGCTCTCCGTCGCCCTGCTTCTTCCGGCCCAGCATCCTCGGCTCCGCCTCCAAGGTGACCTGACCTCTGACCCCGGGTTCGCTGGGTTCGTACCGCTGTGTGTGTTCTGACCCGGTTCCGACCCGTTCTCCCCCACCCAGAGCTCCGGCCGGCTGTCGGAGCCGTCCCTCTGCCTCCCGGTGGAGGACTCCCAGGACCTGTACGCCGCGCCGTCCCCCGGCGCCGCGGCGAGCGACCCGGTTCTGGGCGGGGACTCCCAGGCCCGGTTCTGCCTGGAGGACGAGGTCCAGTCCCAGCTGCTGGACGCTGACGGCTTCCTGAATGTGGGGTCGCGACCCGGAGCGACCCATAAGAGGCAGCTGCTGCTGGACAGCCTGGACGAGAACGCCATGGACGCCCAGATGGGGGCGCTGCTGGAGCTCTGCTCCGGCCGCTTCGGGTCGGCGCCGAGCGGCCCGGCCCAGGACGAGCTGCTGGGGTTCTGCTCCGGAGCGTTCCCGCAGACCGCCGCTGAGGAAGAGGAGGAGAGGAAGGAGGACATGGAGGAGCTGATGGGGCTCTGCTCCGGGAGGTTCCCCGGCCCAGGTGGGTTCTGGTTCTGGAGCAGGAACTGGATAGGGGCATTAAAAGTTTTTATCATACTGATAAAATAAATATTTAACTATAAAATCTTTTAGTTTTTTCTTTGATTTGTAAAAATATTTTCATTTGATCGTTTCTGGTTTCAGATTCTGCCGACTCGGCTTCACCGGCTGCAGAAAGGTACCGAGCCGACTTCCTTCCAGAGCGAACCCGACAGGAAACGCTTAAACAGAAGTTTATCTGTTGGTTAACTTCTGCTTTTCGTTTCCTCCCACAAAGAGAGACGAAGGCTGAGGAAGACGAGGAGGAGGAGGAGGAGGAGGAGGACTGCGGGTTTCGTCTTCTGTCGGATGCAGAAAGTGAAAAGGTGAGGAAGTTTCCTGAGTCTGGACGTTTGATTGGTTCCTGGAAAAGCTGAATTACATGATTGGATGAACAGGAGGAAGAGGAGGAGGATGAAGATGATGTCGGTGAGGAAGAGGAAAATGATGAGGAAGAGGAGGAGCTGCAGGGCGTCTTCGCTCCCCGTCGATCAGAGAAGAAGAAAATGTAAATTATTGAAGCTAAGCTAACCTCAGCGTGATGGTTCTGCTGTAAAAACCCGGTTCTGGTTCCGGTTCTGGTCGCAGGGCGCTGATGGACTACGTGGAGTCGGAGGCGGAGCTCTCAGGAAGTGACATCGGCAGCGACGATGAGGAGGGCGACCGAGACAGCGAGTATGAGGAAGAGGAGCTGCTGGAGGAGCTCCCGTCAGACGAAGAGCTTCAGAACCAAGTCAACAAGATCCACATGTGAGTCCGGGCCGCCGACCCGGTTCCGCAGGCCGACCCGGTTCTGAAGCGGTCCGGCTGACGGCTTCCTCTCCGCAGGAAGCAGATCCTGGACGACGACAAGCGGCGGCTGAGGCTGTACCAGGACCGCTACCTGGCCGACGGCGACCTGCACTCCGACGGGCCGGGCCGAGCGCGCCGCTTCCGCTGGAAGAACATCGGTGAGCCGACCGGGTCAGAACCGGGTCCAAACTGGAGACACGGGGTCAGAAATGATCCCAACTGAAAATCTGTTGAATGGGAATCGGCGCATCTGTAGAGAGAAAAGAGTAAAATTCCACCGAAAGCTGAAATGTTGGGCAAAGAAACAAATTCTAATCTCACTTTTTTAAATGTTGTTGCCTAAAATGCGGTAGCATTCGTTCAAAGGATGCATCTGCAGCTAAAAAAGCAGGACGTGAACTACAACGCAGAGCATTCTGGGTAAATACAGCCTAAGCTAACGTGCTAACCTAGCGCTAGCAGCAGAAATGGCTCCTGGTCTTTAGCCAAAGATTAAAGAGAAATCCTCCAACCGCTAAAATCCCATCTTGTTTCCATCTGGTGAAGAAGGAAGTTGCTCTCAGCGTCTTCAGAGGTTTTTGTGTCGTTTCCTTCAGTGGTTCTTGGTGCAGCGCCCCCACAGGCCAGGAGAGGAACAGGCTGGTTTGACTCAGCAGAGCAAACCCAAAGCTAAAGAAAACACTTTAAAATTTTACATGCAATTTACCCCTCAAAAGAGCTGCTAACATATAGAAACGGTGGACCATGTCTTCTACGAATGCAGAGGAACCAAAATATTTTGGATTTGCTTAGAAAGGTGGATCGAGTCAAAAGTTGCACTTCCTGAATCTGTTTCTAGAGAGATGGGAACTTTTGGAGTGTAGTTGAAAAACCAAACGGTTGACCTGAGTTGTAACCTGATATGTTTCTGGCAAAATTCTTTATTCATAACCGGAGAGCTGAGATCATCCCAGTTTTCATCTGAAGTCTCTGAAACGTATTGAATCATATGAATACCTGGTAAAATATGAACAGAATTGCCCAGCAATTCATGATGGTCCTAAAATATGAATCCCTTTGTTGCTATTTTGGTTATTTTACTGATTTATTTATTTTTTATCAGTATTAATTGCCATATTTGTTTGCTAACTTTATTTAATTGGTTTATTAAAACAAAGGAATCACAGCAGATGGAACCGATGATGAAGTTTTGGTTCTGAATCAGACCGGGTCCACCAGAACCGTCCTGCAGTTAGAAACATTGAGGATCCGACCGTAAAAACGACGTCGGCCATTTTTAACGACCTCAGCAGATGGACTGGTTCTGTTTGAAGCAGCCAGTTTAAAACCTGCTGACCCAGAACTTGGTGAAGGTTCTGCAGAACCTCTGAGCCGGGCCTCATTGTGTGTCCTCCGGTCCAGATGCCGGGTTCGACGGGTCAGCCGCAGACGGGGAGGAAGACGGGGAGGAAGAGGACGACGTGGACCCGGCGGAGGTCCAGAGGAGGAAGGACCGGCTGGAAAGGGAGCAGTGGCTCCGAGAGCAGGTAGGTCCGACCTTCATCACGGTTCTGCTGCGGACGGAACCGGGTCTGACCCGTTTGTCTCAGACGGAGCAGAAAACTCGGAAAGGGGAGGATCCGGACGGAGAGGACGAGCAGATCGGCGGCGAGGACAGTCAGTTCATGAAGCTGGCCAAGAAGCTGACGGCCAGAACGCTGCAGAGGAAAGGTGGGTCCGGTCCGGCCCAGTCCCAGGTTCTGCTGGTTTATCCGATCAGAACCTAACTCTGACCTGTTGCTAACAGAACCGCCTCAGTCGGACCAGAGGACTGCAGCAGCTCTGAACCCCTTCCAGAAACCCTCCCAGCCCGTCCAGGTGGGTCTCGTTCTCCAGAACCGTCTGGATGACTCGGTTCTGACGGGTCGGCAGCTGCTCTGAGTGACCCGGTTCTCTTCCAGGTGAGGAGGGGCTCCCTGCTGAGCCAGCCGGCCGCCGTGCTGCAGAAGCTGGCCAGCCTCTCTGAGGGGAACCCGCTGGCCCCCCGGAGCTCCAGAGGATTCCTGTTCCAGACGCTGTCGCCCGACAAGGCGCCAACGGAGCGCGCTCAGAACCAGGTGAGGCCCGGGGCTGGGCGGGGCTCAGAACCCGGTGGGGCCCGGGGCCGGGCGAGGCGAGGCGGCCCGGGGCGCCGGGTGCACCCTGCTGACATTTAGTGCAGTAAAATGAAAAAAAATTAAATTTAATGTTAACGTTGTATAAGCCTGTCACTGTAAGAAATTAATGAAAAATATAAATAAGCTTAATTTCCGTTCTGATATTTTTGAAAGGCAATTTCGTTTGCAGAAACGTAGAATCCAATGTTTGTCTTCAATTTTTATTTCCGTTTTGTTTGGTTTTATTTTGAATATTTGATATCTTCCTGTTCCAGTGTGAAACGTTCTGTACAAAATCAGTTTATTGAGCTGAGAGGACAAACTTTTACACCATTAACAATTTATTACTTGAAGAAATGGTCTCAAAACACGATTATCGCATTAACTTCTAAGAATTTACTGTCCATTAAAATCTTATTGTGACAGATCAACACTTTACAAAATGTTCAACTTTGGGATCTAAAGAAACTGTTTAGATCCCAAAGTTTTATAAGCTGCATCGTTTTGGAATTTTAAGTGTAATTTAAAGTCATATGATGCTACTGCTGTCAAACCGTTTAGCATAAAATTCAGAACTTTTAGCATAATGCACATATGTTTGCTCACTGAATGTGATCATTTCTGATTGAACTATATCATAACATAATTTATTTCAATCACTGGCTGCTACAACAGTGACTGGAGCAGCTGCTAGCAGTTAGCCGCTAAGCTAGCGGGGCAGCTAACATGCTAGTGCTGAAATGCAAACACAGTAAAACCTTTTTTTTTTTCTACTTAATACGTCGTCTACATGAAACTGGTTGATAAATTTTATATGATAAAAACGTTATTGGAATCATAGCCATGTGCTTAGCTAACACTCATAACCTGTAAGTAAACAGAATTAGAGTTTAATCCTCCATGTGTCTGAAAAACTCAGGCTCACGGGAAGCATCGCCACCCCGTGGTGAACATCGGTACAACACCTAAATTCATTATGCTTTCAACCCCTTTTAATTTTGTAAAATTACCAATAAAACAAACTGTTGTGATCACGCCTTTGTTTTCCACACCTCATCTGATCAGTTTTGCGTTTTGTCATTTAACTGGTTCTGTTAAAACCAGTTAAATGGTTTTAACCATTTAACTGGAAACCAGTTAAATGGTTAAAACCAGTTAAAACCATTAACTGGTTTTAACTGGTCTGAGTCCAGAGAGAACCTGCAGAACCTCCGTCTGCAGAGATCAGCTTCCACGTCTCCTCCACTAGAGGGAGCTGTTGCCCTGCAGCTGCACAATGCTGATGGGGCTTTTGCTGCTACAGAGTGGTTCTGGTTCTGTTGGGAACAAAGAACCTGTTTGGTTTCCTCATGGTTCTGGCCGTGAGTCCATCTCCTCACATGTTGGACCTAAGGTTCTGTTGGGTTCTGCTCTCAGGTGGTGAGGAAGAGGAGCCAGGTGGAGGCAGCGAGCCCGGCAGCCAAGCGGCCGTGCAGACAGAACCGAACCGCTGGACCCAGCAGGAACTCTCAGAGGAGCATCTTCAGCTTCCTGGACCACTGACCTCTGACCTCCACCAGTTCTGATCCATCTTGTACTCGGACCAGTCCAGTTTAAATGTTTCATCCTGTAAATATTGTCTGATGAATTTTAACCTTTGATGCCGACCGTCTTTGTTTTACAGTGTAAATAAAAGCAGATTTTAAGATCCGGTTTGTGTCGCCTTGGTTCCGTCTGTTAGCTAAAACTCCAACCAGACCGCAGAGTCCGACCCGGCTGCTGAAGTCCAAACCAGTTCAACTGAAGCCGATTTATTTTAAAATGGATTCACTAACTTCAGGAAGTGACATCACTAAACATTCAACCAATGAGCTGCTCCTGATTCCAGCTGATGGCAGATCCTGAGTTTTAGAGATGATCTATAGTTCTGCTGCGTTTGCGGATCCAAACCGACATTTTTACCAGTGCTGGGAACGTTCAGTGACCTTTAACCTTTGCCCCTGAGAGCACCAAGCTAAATGTATAAAATGACATCGATACAAAGTAAATGCTATTACACATGGAACATTGATTTCTATATTTTCAGAGTTGCAACTCAAACTGTTTACTGTAAATTTAGTTTCAGCCGATGTTACTTAAATGCCACTGCATTTCAAAATCCACATTTTCTTTTAGTTGCTGCTCCTGTAAGGTTAAAGTCAGTATGATGAAGGCTAATTATAAATTATGCTAATGCTAGCAGCTATGCTACACAGAGTAGCTTAATGAGCATCTGCTGTCGACATGTTGGAATGGGACCCAATGAAAACCTGCTTGGACCGGTCCTGGTGAACTGAACCGGTTCAGGAGCGGAGACTGGTTCCTCTGAACCTTCGGTAGTTTGATCATTTGGACCCACAGAACCCGGATTGGAGGACTACTTCTTCCTGTCGCCTGATCGCAGCTCGGAGCCTAATGAGTCTCTAATGACAGGCTGCGGTCCAAACGAGCCCTTCATGTCGCTCCGTCTCATTAGGAGGCTCGGTGATTAGAGGAGGGTCCTGAGGTTCGGAGCGGGCCCATTAAGCATCACTAGGGGCCAGCAGCAGCGGGGGCCCCGCCCGCAGAGCCGCCGGTTCGACTCAGCATCGATCATTCCGCTCCTGCCGGAGAAACCCTCCGGTTCGGTTCCGTTCGCAGAGTCACCAAACCGGATCTGATTGGAGTTTAATAGCAACATTTTATCTGAAGCTTCCGGAACAACTTGCTTTAACCCCGCAGAGGTCAGAACCGCGCAGCCGAACATCCCGAGGACTCGGATCCGGGTCATTCAGATCCAGAGCGACTCCAGCACCGTTAGGTGTGTGTGTGTGTGTGTGGGTGTGCGTGTGTGTGGGTGTGTGTGTGTGTGTGTGTGTGTGTGTGTGTGTGTGTGTGTGTGTGTGTGAACACCAGGTTTTTATATCCTTGTGGGGACCTGCGTCTGTCTACAGTGCGGGGTTGTGGGGACCGCTGCTCCTTGAGGGACATCGATGAGTCGGTAACCAACGGATCCACAGTGAGTGGCACGAGGAGTTTACAAAGTTCTTAAGACCCAGCTTTTATTTTGATAGTCCACATCTGCTTATCGGAAGTACCTGCCCTTATTACCTAAATATTTACGAGCTAACTAAATATTTAGCTTTCTAATTAAATATTTAGTTTAAAACTGTGACAAATGAATGAAAAACAGGGTGAAAATACCCAGCCAGCACACCTAGGTGGGCCCCACATGGGAAGAAAGAGGGCAGACCATATTGGACCCAAATGGGTTTGTCTGCAGTTTCCATGATGGCCCCACATGGGTTTGCCCATGTAGGGTCACTGCCTACGTGGGCCCTACCTGGGCCCTACATGGGCCCTACATGGCGGTGGCCCTACATGAATTTGCCCATGTGGGGCCCACGTAGGTGTGCTGGCTGGGTAAGATGAACCCCATTTTTTATAAATTAAATTTAGACTAATTTATTTTTCATTATGAGGACAATTCATATGAATACATCACGTAAATATATGAGATTTAGCCAGGGAGGCTAATTTCCATCTGCAGTTCCCTAGCAGGTGGATAATATAGTTAACATGCATGACAGATTTCAATATGTAGTTAAATTTAGTGTAATATTCAGTAAACATTTATAACAAAAATAAAAACAAGTCAGAACCAAGAAAAGCAAAAACAGTTAGTTTAAAAGTCACAGCCCAAAGTATTGCTGTTCATTTTTGACTGTAGCTTTACCACTGCCTGGTTCTGGTTCTGCAGGCCTTGTTCTGGGTCCGGCGGCGCAGCAGGTGCTGC
This sequence comes from Girardinus metallicus, assembly GCA_903067095.1. NCBI lineage: Eukaryota > Metazoa > Chordata > Actinopteri > Cyprinodontiformes > Poeciliidae > Girardinus > Girardinus metallicus. Next base: position 23,976 of record CAEGAE010043516.1, read on the forward strand.
AGGCCGGGTTCGACCCAAACAGAGCAGCTTCGTGCAAGAGCTGAGCGGTTCTGCTGCTGCTCTGTTTGCTCAGCATGTTAACATTTCAGCTGGCTGTGACTCTTCGTCACTGTCCTCGGCAGACGCAACTTTTCTTCTTCTTCCCCTCAGACGGAGGCAGGGGCGGCGCTCTGTGTGTGTGTGTGTGTGTGTGTGTGATGAGGCCGCAGGGTTGTGTTTGATGTATTTTTCATGTGCTGAGGCTACTGCAGGAGGATGAGGAGGGAGGAAGGCAGGAAGGACGCCGGCAGCTGATGCACTTGAGTGGGATTCTAGTTGAAGGAGAACGGGGATAAAAGTGTGTGTGTGTGTGGGGGGGTGTGTGTGTTTTGAGGGTTGCTCTTCCTGCCAGCAGCAACAACATGTCAGGAGGGATGAGAGATGCAGAACTTGTTAAATCTGTGTGATGTAGCCTCTCTGCATACCACACACACACACACACACACACACACCCTGCAGCCTTCCTGCATGGTCTCGCCTGGCACAGTTGCATTGTGGGTAACACCTACCAAACACTGCAGCTTGAATCAGATGAACCTGGTGATCATGTCTGCAGCCTGACTGGAGGATTTCAGCTGTTTGTTGTTTAAACTACATTTCCCAGAATGCACCAGAGGAACTTATGTGCAGGAGAAACTTTCACTCCAGCAGCAGGCTGAGATCTGGAAGTCAGCAGGTCAGGCAGCAACAGGTCAAAGGTCAGCCAGGGATCTGCAGCAGGTCCAGACAGAGCGGCTGAGTAAAGGTCAGAAGGTCGTCTGCGTCGTGATGTTCTGTGATCTCATCCTGGATCCTCTTCGTGCTGCAAAGTGTTTGATTTTCCTGCAGCTCACAGAAATCCCTTCTGATCAACTTCAGTTCATTCAGGACGTTAAAGCAACAGATTGATTTTATTTCTCATATTTCAGTCATATTCGGAAACCTTTGGCTGCAGTTCGTAAAGTTAAACTGAAATAATTAAAATTGTTATAAGAGAAAAAGTTATATTTTTGCTGTTATTTTCTAACATAAATATTTAGTTTCACTCCAAGCTAAATGTTTAGTTCAGAGCTAGCTAAATTATATTTAGATAGATCAAAGCTAAAACTTAGCTCAAAACTAAATATTATTCGGTAACTTAAATATTTGACTTTGCTCATTTTTATTGCAGAATATTTAGCTTGAATCTAAATATTTAGTTCAGAGTTAAAGTTTTAGGTAATATGCAAATTCACTTGCTGATATCCGGAAGTGGACTACCAAAATAAAAGCTGGGTTTTCTAAACCTCTTCATAAACTTCTAAATTTAAATTGTTCATGTCAACAAGGGAATTTGCATATTGGTGAAATATTTAGTATCAAAGCCAAATATTTAGTTAGCTCCGAGCTAGTTAAATTCTTAGGTTGGAGCTAAATATTTAGCTTGCTAGCTAAGCATTTTCTTTGGAGCCAAACAGTTTGTAAGCTAAATATTGAGCTAATATATTTAGTGTAATATATTTAACTAAATATTTATAAAGCTAGCTTAGTTAACTCTGAGCTAGCTAAATATATAATTTGGAGCTTAATATTTAGAAAGCTCACGAAATATTGACAGAACTCTATATTTTTGTTTGCTTCCTAAGGATTTTGTTGGAAGCTAACTGTTTTGTTTGGAGCTGAACATTTAGTTTGTGTTGGTATATTTAGCTCCAAACAAGACATTTAGTTTGAAACTGTGACATTAATAAATGAATGACAGTGAAAATATGACTTTGAAAAATTAACCCCCATTTTTTTTCTCATTGTTGTTAAATAACCAAATTATAGCTGTGAATTTTTGACTCAGTCGGCACCCCGTAGTAAAACCTGGAGGAAGAGATGCTGAGAAACATTAGAGACCCCAGGACTCAGCCTTGGGGAACAGCAGCAGGAGCTCAACCTGTGATGAGTGGAGAAGAACCTGACAAGGTAAAAAAACATCCTGCAAACATCCAGTTTCTCCTGGAGCCAGCAGGGGGCCGTTGGTTCTGACCCATTGCTTTCATGTTCGAGCAGAGATTCAGAAATCAGTTTTTCTGGTTTCCAAACAGGAACTCTGTGTGCTCACATTGTTGTGTCTTCCTCCCAGCCCAGCAGGACGTTAGTCACTCAGAGGGAGGAGGAGGAGGAGCAGAGAGGAAGAGGAGGCAGATAAACATCAGCCAGGAGCGCGAGAGGAGGAGGAGGAGGAACTGGGAGGGCGCAGCGACCAGCACGGCTCCAGCGACCAGAACCAGTAGAAAAGGTAAGAACCATGAAGACCCGATCACACGGCGACAGGAGGAGGAAGAGGAGCGGGATGGGGTGAGTTACATAAGGAGCCTGGACCGAACCTCCTGGCCCGGTTCACCAAAATATCCAGAATCGGAGCGGAGCTCAGCCCGACCCAGTTCGGTTCGGTTCGAGTTCATTTGCTCCATTCTGTCGCATTTTCTGGTTCTGCCGCAGGATCAGAGGCGGGTTCGCGGAATAAAGCGAACCGAGCCTTCATCAACATCAACGCATGCGCGCTCCCGACCCGGTCACCGTCCCGTCCTTCAGCGTCACGTGCGCGCGCGGCGCGGCTTGGGGGGGGGGGGGGGGGATTGACAGCTGAAGGATTAGACACGTTTCCATGCGATGATGGTGGTGATGATGGTGATGGTGATGATGATGGTGGTGATGATGATGATGATGATGATGATGGTGATGATGATGATGGTGGTGGTGGTGATGGTGGTGATGATGATGATGGTGGTG
>CAEGAE010043519.1:0-65306 GCA_903067095.1 Girardinus metallicus
TCCTCAAGCAGGAGAACTGAGGGTTTGATGCAGTTCATATCAAAACAGCAGCTCTGGGAAGGTTCTGACATCCTGCAGACATTCAAGTAGAAACTATCCACAAACTCACAAGCTCAATGGATGCAAGAATTGTGCAGGTGATATCAAAGAAGGGGTCCTATGTTAACATGTAACTGTTAAGATGTTTTACACTGAAATAGCTTTTGATTTTATTACATGTGACCACTTAATGCTGCACATTCAAAGAATGACCGTTTGCAGTTCTTTATAATCCATAAAATGTTTTGAAAATCTGCTGTGTATAGTAATTTGGAACAGAGCATTTTGAGTTTCTTTTTTTTATACTTTTCTCATTGGGAACTTTGTTCAGTAAAATTTGATTTATAATGTAATAGTTCATGACTTGAAAATTATACTGCCCATTGGCTAGTTTATCTCTACACTGACTGCAAATCTGATTAGCGATGTCCATGTGGCAATATTTTATTAACATTTATAAAAACTAAACAGTCTGCAGTATTTTTACTGTATTGTTTTTACATCTGAAATGAATGTTTCTTATTTACAATCTGTTGTTGCAACTAGTCGTGGATTCCTTGAAGTAACCCTGAGCTGTCAATGAAGACCTCTTTAAATGTTACTGGAAAATTGGTCTTTTAAACTAACGTAAATAAGGATATACTTACTATGAAAACTTATTAAAATTAGATCACCTATGTTAAAATACAACAGTATAAAAAACACTAGCATGCAAGTAAAAGGATTCTGAGCCATAGGTACGATTCGTTATTTTCAGCTTTAAAGTCATTTACCACTTTGAAACCTTTGGATAATTCTATATCTACCTATTTTCCACTGTACTATAAGAAGGTAACAGCTGAAACAAGATTATGGTGTACAGTCCTTCCATTAGAGGATCCAGACAGGTGCCATGAAGTTTCACAATACTCATTTAACAACACAGTTCCCACTGCATGACATTTTTTTTGTAGAACTTCTGTTAGCTAGCTTGTAGTTTAAGACAGAAGAAAAGAAAGACAGCTCAGACAGCAGAAAATGAGCTGGGATTCTTTAAAATGCAGCTGCATGTTCATGTTTTTTACACTAATTGGTTTTGTCACCATGAAGCCCTGGGCTTCCTTTTTAAAATCATTTTTACGTCACACACACTCGCATCATTTAAACAACACTGTCTTACACTTAGATGTGACTTCAAGCTGTCATGGTAACTTACCAGACCAAGTCAAATGCACGGTTTGTATCTACTAACTCTCTTCCCATTTCATGTTTCCCTTTTAATGCGGTGTTTTTTTTTTTTTTGCCTGTCACCGTAGAAAAACGTCTCAAAAAAAAGTTGTGGTGTCATCAACAGTATGCTTCTCTTTATTTTCAGATAAAAAGCCAAACAACAAATGTGTGAGAATGCTGCAATTATTTCAGTACATCACTGATTATTCATTTTATAGGACAACTTTAGAGCAGAGATGAAAAGGTCATCAACTAAAAGCATGAGTGAGTGCTCTCCACTGCATTGGCATTTAGAACCCTACTGGGATTACAGAGCTCTTCTGATTCTCTTTGATGGTGTGATAATCCTGCAGATTTCCTCCATCCTTTTGCAAGCATCCTAGAAATTAACTGAAAATCTGTTAGAACACAGAACATTCTTAACATTTCTCATGTTCAGCGCAAGTACAGACTGTCATCAGGAAAGTAATTACTCTTCATACATATATAATTATTTATTATTTATTAATAACTAACAACACCAATAACTATTCATGTATCAATATAAAATTGTGTTTCAATTTATCTCTGGAGATCAAAGTAACCTTAAATATCTATCATAAGGAAGGTTTGGCCCACTTCTCACTTTTAAGCCAGTTTTAAGACACGCCACAGCTTTAAGATTTGGACTTTGACTGAGCCCAGAAATTTCCATTACTTAATTTTCCGCCATTTGTTGGTGGATATCATTGTCATGTTACAGGGTCCATTTCAGCTTAGATTTTAATTAACATTTTGATTGAAATGTTTTAGGCAATCAGAATCTTTAAAAAGCCTGACCACCCTAATCCAATTTTGGCCAATACAAATTATTTTTTGTCTGGAAAATTGCTGAAAATAGTTGTTGTTTTCATAGATGGATTTTTCTCAGGCCTTTGTTGATACATATAAGATCGGCTTCTCATGTATTAGTTGATCGTCAGCCTCCCAAAATTAAGAAAATCTGTGACAATTTATGAGTTCACTGCTAGTTTTAATTGTTCAATATTTCCTACATAATGTATTGAAAAAAATAATCTGCAATCAATTTTTACTGTTTATACATATCACTTGAATTTTTCTGCATGGTCAGCATTGATAAATATAGAGGGTGTCTTAATTTGTCACATGGTCCAAACAATCTTTTTTTGAAGCAAAACACAAAAGCAGTTGAGCATGAACAGGACGGACCTTCCGACCAGCCTTTCCTTCTCTGGAGCCATTTCTTATGCAGAGTTACACAAACATCTTTTCTGCTGAGTTTTGCCTCAAAAGCCTGAAGTCAGAATCCATATTTCTTTCTTGTGTAAGTAGGGTCACAAACTGGGGCTTAAAACCTCTGCAGTTGCTGTCATGCCATATTTCACAGTGCAGTGTGTGAACACAGAGCAGAGCTGACAAGTCTCTGCGTGAGGAGAGGAGGCTCGGTTCAAAAACAGCTTGACTTCCTGATAAATGGACTGGCCACTGGCCCATTAGCTGACAAACGTGGTCAAAATGAGTCAGTTTACCAAAGGAAACAAAAAGGAAAAAAGATGAAGAAATGTTGTCCTTTTTTCCCCCTCTAGCTTAGAGATGTGCTGCTATGACACATCCAGAGATGGATTTGGTGAGACTGGACAGTGACTACTGAACCACTGAGGCTAAGATTCAATCTTCCAACCATTTTAAAATCAGCTCCTCTAATTCCTACAACATTGTACAGCCCACCGTTTGTCCTACGTTTAGCTTATATGTGCTTTTATGAGTGGTTATTAGAAGTTCTTTAATATGTGTCATTAACAATGAATGATAGTTTAATCTCAACTCCCAAAAGAATCTAATACAAAATGTCTGCAGGAATTTCCTAGAGAAGTGTTCATTTCAGCCTCTTTTCATTTAAAATTTCAAATATAACAATGTGCATTTGAATGAAAAAATGTTTGAGTTTAAAAAACTCAAAAGCAAAACTGTAACCAACAAATATTTTAGTAATCGATTACTCTTGATTATTCAGAAGATTAAACTGACACAACTTTAGCACATTCTGCAAATTTTTCATCGAAACAGTTGAGCCTTTTTAATACAAAGGCTCAACTGAATTGAAAGATGCAAATATGCAAATAATTCAGTTCCTCAAATGCAACACAGAATTCCTTGAGTGAGCGCTTATTCATTTGTTGCAAAGAATGAATCTGCAGCTACAAACTCCTTCTAACGTCAACATGTGAAAAGCTCAGTCCTTTCTGTTGGACTGAACATAAATGCAGTGCGGAGCTGATCTGGTGATTATTTTGGGTTAACACAAAAATAATTGGACAGAAAAAGGGAGATATATTCTTACATAATTTGAGCCAGGTGAATCTAAAACTGCCACTCAAGGAGTTCTGGGTTGAACATATTTACAGACAAAGAAGGTTTTCATTTTCAACACAAAAATGTTTACATTTTTGAACAGTTTTGGCTTCGTTTCTCAGAGCGTGTTGTTCTTCCGACAAATGTCATTTTTTTGAGTGTCTATTCCAGTTAACAATTAATCAACTACTTAATAAATTATTTAAAAAAATTGATTCATAATGATGAATCTGATCAGGCGGTTCACCCTTGGGACAGGACACTCCAAAACTATTCTTCTCTTTTAGCAATTTATTTCAAGACTGGTCTCCTGGTTAAACATGTTCTCTCTGCTCCTTCCACTCATACAGTGGACAACATGAAAACACAATTGCAAAGATTGGTCCTAAAAAGAGAAGACATGAGGAATGAGAGGTTTAGATTTGGACTCTGTTTGTGGACATCTGCCTCACTTCATCTCTATCTCCCCCACATAGTTTTGTTAATAGTCAGATAACTTCTGACACATTAATATTTATGATTAGTTGCTGTTGTGTACAGAGTGGAGCTACTTGTTAATGTCATGAGATGTTAGCATGTTAGAAATTATGAAACACTTGCTCACTATATGGTTTTGTGGGACAATAAACCTTTTGATTAAGAGCAAACATCACTAAATCCACAATGAATGAGAGTAAAACAGAAATTATGTTAGCAAGTTTTTCATAGCTTCCATTTTAGCATAACTTGCATTAAGGGTCTTGCATTTTGTTGATCCTTATAGGACAGAGCGAAAATACATTCTTCACCAGCATTAAAGTAAAGGAGTATCACAATGAAATGAAAAGGAATGGAGAGTAAATTCATATTGTGGAAGTAAAACAGCAGTTTTGCAGATATATCTTACTCATTTAAGCACAGTTAACCTTGAAGGCCATGCTGTTAGTCTGTCAGGTGACAGCTCAGAGCTGAGCCTCCTCTGGAACAGTATCTTCTTCCTAATGCATTTTCAGTCTGTTTGTTTAGTGTTCATTTGTACAAATGAGATGGAAAACAAAAAGCTCACTCCGTGTAAACGCAGCAAATCACGTTAAATCAAGAAGCTGTGGAAGTGCCCTTGAATACTGAAGAACTCATTACAGTACATAAAAGCTCACTGTTTGATCTGCGGCTGTATCTGAATCATGTCCTGAACTGAGGTTTCTCTTTCTAATGTTCTTGAAGACTTCAGGTGAGATCATCCCTTTTTTCACAAGTAGAGCTCCCTGAAGGAAGAAAAAAATATCTTTCTTTAACTTTGAATTTTGTAAAAAAGTAAAAAAAAATAATCAAGAGATCTTGATATGATTTTATGCTCTTTTTAACTATACACTCTTTCTTGCCTGCACAACAGTCAGGCGTCTTCATTAATAAATTAGATCAGTTGAGTTCAGTTTATTGTTACAGATCCAAATCACAAAACATGGCATCTCGGGCACTTTCCAAAACAAAGTGGAATTCAGTTGAATCATAAAGACAGATTCCAACTTAAGTATATATTTTAACTGATTGTAGTGATCAAATAATCCAGTGAAGCTCAGCTTAATATTTAAATCAGTTAGAAACTCAACAGATTGCAGCGAGTCACTGACTTGCAGCATTCACTCCTCCTGGACAAAGCAACAGTAGACAGACACTGACATTGTGTTGTTCACTTTACAGCAATCTCTCATTCTGAGCATTCTTGTAGCGACGGTGGAGAGGAAACACTTACCTTTAACAGGAAGAAACTCAGTACAAATGGCTATCTGGAGGTTTGATAAGACAGAACAGAGACACAAAAGACATAGAAGTACCTAGGAGTAATTTCTGTGTTAAAGAAAGTGACAACATAATCACAGTCGTTCTTTTAGTGGCTTCATCAGCTCTGAGCTGGTTTTCAGGATTACCGTGCTGCATCCCTGTGTCCTTGGTAGTCAGATGTTGGAGCTAGGATTAATGCCAGACCCAAAGTAGCATTGTTCCAATTGAGAAGTATGGATTCCAACATGGAGGCGCCCATAATTGTTTGTAGTACCTTTTAAACATTATTTTAAGCTTTACTTTCCATAAGCAATCAGCACTTTTAATTTGTACAGTTTATAGCTGCAGGTGCCTCATATAATATTTATTTTAGACGCACTCATATGTGTCTTGTAAAATAAACATCCTGATGCAAGGAGCGGCCATATTGAAACTCAAGTCATAACTGAGAATTGTCAGAGTTTGTCCCATCTCCCAGTGGGAAATCCGAGTTTGTCGCGTGTTCCAGTTGATTTTTCCTTCGAGAAAGTTTACATTTCAGTTTCGAGTACAACAGGAACACAACATTAATCGCTGAGAAAGCTCAATAGCTTTGTGCAGGGAGAGAGAGAGCTAAACACTGAGCCAAGTGTATGAACTACAGAAGAAAAAAGCGTCGGCAGAGGGAGCTATACATTTTTTAATTTTCATCAGAACAGATGAAAGAACTTTTAAATATAGTTAAAAGCTGGAGGCTTTTAACTGTATTTTGCGGACTTCTAGAGATGAATGAACTAAGTCCTAGAAACGCTTTTAATATAGGATTTAAATATAAATCCTGACCAAAAATAATGCAGGTATTTTACTTCATCACTGACGACCAATTTAATATCATCCACACTTTAAGCATTTACTTTAATAGACAAGTAAAATTCTGCTTTCACATTACCACTACAAAATGACATTTCTATTACTGTTCCACAACAGAAATAAAAGAGGTGTTTAATTTAGATAATTTTTTGTTCTGTGCCAGCTATAGTTCTGCTTTTAAAAGATTTCTGTTGATTTTGGTTATTTTGCCACATTGAGATCATCAAACATTTTTTTTTAACGTCTGGCGAAAATAACCTGATTAAATACAAAATGGGGAAAATAGCCATTCAAACCAATCTGTTCCTCTTTAAAAAAAATAAATCACTGCGTTTGTGAAATCATGAGTTAACTGAGATTGAACTAAATGAAACAAACCAAAACAGTGTGGTCCATCCACAGTTATGCAAAAAAAAAAGAAAAAAATGGACAATTATTGCAAATAATTAATATGTGTTGCTGCCAGTTATTAGATTTATTGGACAAATAAAATAATGCATTTTCTATTTATTCAGGTTATCTTTGTATGAGATTAAAATTTGACTGATGCACTGCTACGTTGAAGTGTGAAATTTGTCAGAGGTGCGTTTGCATGACAGTTTTAAAAGTCTGACTAAGTGTGTGATTTTGTATTGCTCATGTCAGAGAGATTTAAATTTATTTATGCAGCTTTGGTGTTGGGTCATGCCTTCCCTTTAAGAAGCAAAAGCTAAACCCCACGACTTAGCTAAATAAGTTCTGGGCTTAGTCTCATAATGCATTTAGTTAAGATGCCTGAAAAGTAGAGTGGTTGCAAAAAAGAAAATGGGTCAAAAAAAAGAAATGAGAAATCCTCAGTTCAGGTAGATAAATCTCCCCCTCCTTCTTTGGCTGCCTCCTGCTGCTTGTAAGCAGAAAAAATGTTTTTCTGTGATTTACTCCCCTTCTTTCCTGATATGACGAACGTAAACAGCCATCTAAATGCAGGTCATCACATGCTAGAGACATGTGCCTGTTTAAAGTCTAGCACTGCCTGAGTTGGTTGACTTATTTAGTCCTCATGACTTGTGTTTCCTTTCGTCACAGACCTAAAATCAGAGGCCGGTATGCAGATTTATGCAACATTTCTTCTCATTTAGTTCTGTTCTGCTGGCAGGGAGTCAAAGTGATTAAGTAATTCTCAATCCTGTCTGTCTCCTCTGACTAATCTTACTTTATATGCTACAGGCAACGTGCCTGGTGATGATCTGGAAAATTAATGCATCATCCCCCGTGCGCAGACTACCTTTTAGGATTGTATAATCTTAAGATCTTGTGAGTTAGGACAGATTTTCCCCTTTAAATGACATATTTTAGTCATTCCCCTGACACCTCATACATCATGTTTCAATGTCATCTTCACAAATGACAGCTTGATTATGTTCTCTGCTGTACACCTGTTTTGATGGATGGCTTAAGTATTAAGTATAATTTTTTAGAAAACATGTTAAAGTTTAGATCCAGCCAGATTGTGTCTGTATGTGTCAGGAATAGTTTTTATAAAACAATATTTTGCTTTTTGAAATAGCAGTTAATATTTATTTGATGAGAATTGACTTCAGTTTGCTTAAAGCGACACAGAGTTTGATTCCTAGGACATTCTGCTTTCTTGGGTCAGTTATGGAAGCTCACCTGAAATCTGGTGCAGACTAAGCAAGCAAACTTCCGTCCAAATGGAAACCTGTCATTTGGAAACATCTGATTTCTCACCCAGCATCTTTGTTACCATGGCAACACTGTGTTGCTGCATTCTATCTGTAGACAGAGCAAAGTCCTGATATCTTACTGCCTTGCTCTTGACAAGACATTTTAACATTCAATCGTCAGAGAAGATCTTAAATGTCCATAAGTTAAATTGTCTGGTAAAGATCAACATTTCAGGTAGAATGATACTCCAAATTGCAGCTAAACTTTCAACAGGTAGATGCCTAATAACAACCTATTTTAAGGTTGGTGAAAATGCAGTCTGTATTAACAGTTATCAATATTGTTGAAAACTGATGGGTTAGACTAGATTGTGGCAGGTTTTTTTTTTGACACTATTAGTCAAAATGAAAGACAACACAAAAAGTCTAGTGTGACCCCTGCTGCAAATTACAGGTGATTTCGCCCCCTGCTGCCATCAAACTTCTCCATTTACTTCTTTTGGGTTATTTTTTCGAGGATCGGTAAATAACTTATTGGTATATTACAACCACCACTTAGTATGAAGTGTGGTTTAGTTTTTGATTTGCACGGCAGCACAGCACAAGAGAAAATCTAGTTGTGTATATCGGCTCGTTTTTATGAGTATGAGTTGCCATGGAAAAAAATACTTTTAACAAGATGAGAAGAGTAAGAAATTTATTAAAACCAAGGAAGATGAGAACAAAAATACAGAATCAAAGGAATCTGTTAAGTCTGCTCTGGCTAACTGGGGATTCTGGTTTCCTTTTACAAGTTTTGGTCAGAGAAGAGAGGCTTGATTGGACTATAGGTGTGGATCTTAGATTGCAATGCAACAAGGTTTCAGTACAGATGGTCTTACCATTTGTTAATAGTCGTTGATGTTAAACAGGACAGCTTTGATCCTGATTAGTTCTGGGTTGGGAAAATAACACTTAGATAGTCCAGAGCATTAAGCACCTCTTCTCTGCTGTTATATGAAACTGCAGAGGTCTGCATGAGAGCAGCTCACCAATACTTATGATGAGACCGGTTAGGTATTTTAACCTGTACATATAAAGAACCACACAGAGAGTATTTATGCAACATTTCTTTCTACCTTTGCAAAGGGGGAGATGTAGAGTGTCACAAAATCAGAGTTGTGCCTCAAAACAACTCCAACTTATGAGGGGCCGTTTAGGACATAATCTATGTTTTGTCTCTCACACACTAAAAACTAAGACACACAAACAAAATATTAAAATTGCACATATATACTATTAAAATGTCACACACATGTACAATTTTTCTCTCACACACACACAAAATACAAAAATTGCGCATACACACTACTAAAATATCACACACGCATACTATTTTTCTCTCACACGCATACATAGAATATTAAAATTATGCATATACACTAATAAAATATCACGTGCATACAATTTTTCTTCACTGTCTATCGCGCATGCATTGATAGACAGTGAAGTTAACTTCAAGTTGGATATTGGAGCTCTATGGTGTAAGTGGCGTTTAGGTTAAACCAATTTATGAACGCTAATTTTGGCCAGCCGTTCTCTACCGCTCCCTCCTCAAGTGCTCGGAGGTTCACTTAGGGCTTACTCCTACATTAGAGCCGGAGTAAGTGGCCTTAAAACCGGCGTTATAGCCGGCGTTAGAATCGGAGTAAGTGGCCTTACAACAGGCGTTAGAGTCGGAGCAAGCAGCCTTAGAGCCGGTGTCAGAGCCGGAGTAAGCGGCCTTAGAACCAGATTAAGCCCTAAGTGAACCTCCGAGCGCTTGAGGAGGGAGCGGTAGAGAAAGGCTGGCCGAAATTAGCGTCCATAAATCAGATCAGTCTTGAACTAAACGCCTCTTACTCTGGCTGTAACGCCTTATCCCGGCATCAGAGCCATAAGTAAACCTCCGAGCGCTTGAGGAGGAAGCAGAGCTAACACCAGAGTAAGACGTTAGAGCAGACTCTAACGCAGGAACCTCCCTAAGTGAACCTCCGAGCGATTAAGGAGGGAGCGGGAGAGAACAGCTGACTGAAATTAGTGTTCATAAATCAGATTAACCTTGAGCTAAACGCTGCTTACACCATGGAGCTCCAATATCCAACTTGAAGCTAACGTCACTGTGGTATCAACGCATGCGCAATCTGAGCTCCAAATTATGCCCAGCCTTTTCTGTGACAGCTCTCACACAAACAAAAAAATGAGTCCCTCTCACACATACAAAAAATGTTTCTATATTTTATTAGTTTATTTGTGCAATCTTAGTCTTGTGCGTGTGAGAAAAAATTTTTTTATGCGTGTGTGATATTTTAGTAGTGTATATGCGCAACTTTTGTATGTTGGGTGTGTGAGAGAGAAAATTTGTATGAGTGTGTGATATTTCAGGGGTGTGTATGCACAAATTTTGTATTTTGTGTATGCCTGTGAGAGAAAAATTGTATGCGTGTGTGATATTTTATTAGTGTGTATGCGCTATTTTAGTATATTTTGTATGCGAGTGAGAGAAAAATTGTATATGTGTGTGACATTTTAATAGTATATGTGTGCAATTTTAATATTTTGTGTGTGTGTATTAGTTTTTAGTAGTGTGTGAGAGACAAAACATAGTTTTTGTCCTAAACGGCCCCTCATATCAACTTGCCTCCCTGCAGCAGCCTGTTTTTATTAAAAGCAGGGTGAAGGTTGGTCATAAAAAACAGAAACTTAAAGATAAGGAGTAGGTGCACATCTGAGCTGACTGGTACCGATGTCTCAGAGAGCAGGATGTTCCAGCGCACTCAGTTTCAGCTTAGAGCAGAGAGACAAACAACTTATTTATGAGATAACTATTTGCAAAAACCTAAAAAGACCATTCAGATAATCAAAATATAGAGGGGTGAGGAGCACATTATAAAATTTTCCACTACAGAATACAAGCACTTGATACTGGTATCAGGCCGATACCAATAACAATATCAGTATCATCATCAGTTTTAATTAGACCTTATCAAAGAAAGAAATAAAAATATTTTCAAATTCTTGTCTATCCAGATATTTTAACCTACTATAGGAATGGATCTAAAAATGTATGGGTCTGCACATATAGACTTTCTGTAGAAAAGTCTTTACTGACAACAAATGGTGAGTTCATACAGAGCAGATATGGATTAAAGTAATGGTTACCAGTGGAATACTTGAGACAAATATTAGGACATTAGTCAACTACCAAAATGATCATAAAGGAAAGTACGGCTTAATGTAAGCCTGCAATGCGATTGCCATCAATCTTTTTTCAAGAATCTGAAGCGTCTTCAATATCTGGTGATCCACTGCTTTGACTGACTCAGATTGTTTGCTAACTGGCTGTAGCCTTATCATTTCTCCAGACATTTTCAACACGCCATACACACACAGATAATCTCATGAGATTAGCTTGAGCTATTCCAACAATCAGAGCATCGTTAAGGTTATCAGAAAGAAAAAATCAGGACAAAAATCTCACAGTGTGAAGGAGCAATTAGTGTTTTACTGTTTCTCAGTCAAGGTATCCACTGCACTGGTTAGTCATCCATCCATCCATTTTCTGTACACCCTTGTCCCTTAGAGGGGTCAGGAGGGCTGCTGGTGCCTATTTCCAGTTAACGTTCAAGGCAACACAGAAAGAGACAGAACAAACAACCATGCACACACACACCTAGCGAGAAAGACCCTGGACCGGGACTCAAACCCAGGACCTTCTTGTTGCAAGGCAACAGCTCTATCAACTGCGCCACTGTGCAGCCCACTGGTTAGTCACTGGTTACAGCTTATCTGTAATACCAATATTAGAATAACTAGTTTTTTCTCAACAATATGTAAAAAAAAATACATAAGAAACAATATAATTAGACACCATGAATGTAGCATACTGACTCTTATTTTAGCTGATGAAAACCTTAGATTTTTTTTTTCAGATATACAGTTTGTTCAGAGATGAACTACACCGTCAACCTACAGAATGTGTCATTTGTTTGCTTGCAGATGATTTAATTCACATCAGAATTTTAGCTCAATTCCAATAGACTCCTGCTTTTACCATGGGGAATGGATTCTGTTTGTAGTTTAAGTCATGCAAGGATTTTATCTGTGGTTACTTGTAGATTACCTCTTTTGCTCACTGAACTGTGTGCTCTGGTAGAGCTCCTTTTTAATCTGCATTGGTGATTGATTAAAGTTGTGTGTCTCTGTGCCAAAGCTGGTCTTGACTGATGCATACATGGACCAATATGTAGATATAGACAGCTCTTGCATGGAGTGCGAATCAATGCATAGACTGTTTTTTTTTAATAATTACCTTACTTAGAATGAGGGTTCAGCTTGGATGTTTGAGTTCGTTTTTGTAGGTGTTTGTCTGTATCACTCTTACTTCCCAGGTGGCTTTGGAGTGGTTGGTTTTTGGTCTGTCAGAAAGCATGAAAGTCCACTTTAACAATCATCCATCTATATGGTCGGCATGCCCAAACATTGGTAGCATTTTGCTTTCAGGACTCATAGTTTTACTGTGTGTATCAACTAGTCTTTGTCACGCTCTAAGTTATTTACCTCTAACATCAAGTGTGGAAAAACATGCAATGTCATTATTTATTGCATAGATTCAGAGCAAATGGAAACATTTAAAAAAGACTAATGTTTCCATTTGGGCAGGTTTAGCTCTAAAGTTAGGCCAAACCTGCCTTAAAAGCCACTGTTGAGTTCTTCACTGTTTTCTCTGGTCAATGCTAAAAGCTGAGTAAGATCTCTTGTGAGAGTTTTTGGGAAACAGTATCCACTGTCCAACCTCCATCCAGGCCTTCACCAGCCATAAATTGGGATTTATTTTCATACCTCCTTCGTCTTTCATTCAAAGTCTTCAATGCTTACCTTTGCCTAGACCTTGCCAAGTCAGCAAACACCCCTCTATGTGCTCTTCCTTAAGTCCTCATGACTTTCTAAAGGTTCACTGTGATGTTTAAGCTATGCATAATTGATTTAATTGCCTGGCAGTATCAACACGCAGTGCCTGCTTTTGGAACAGCATTTTACAGAGGATACCTCTCTTTCTGTTGGTCTAATCATAGTCTTTCTTACCGAAGATACTCTTAGGCTCACTAAAGTCCTCACTACTTCTAACATTTTGTCGTGTTAGGGGATCTATTTTATCTCCCTGGAATTCTAAGATTTTTCCCAATTTCTTTTTACAGATTTTTTTTTTTTACTCCTCTGATCATTTTTATACCTTAAATAGTAAAACAGGCTTGATTTCCATCCAAATAAAAGCTTGCTTATATCACTGCGAGACTGTTCAGTCTGTGTGCAACCTGTTTAAAAGACAGAGTGGTGCCAAAAGCAGATGAAGAAATGAAGGGAAGAGTGTATGACAGCAGTCAGAGAAAATATAAATAAAGCTGTAACGATAACACACACAATGCTTGTTTAAATGTTTGTCCCATGTTCTCAATCAGAGCCAATATCAGCTGAGACCTCACCAGTATCTGTGGACATGTCTCACAGATATTCTACAGTGGCAGATAGGGGGCTAAAGGCCAGTGTCAGGACCTGCTTGTCACTTGATGATTTAGAAATGACACTTGATTGTAGGAGGACGTGTTTCTCTCTCTCACCTTTTCTTGATTTCTGTGATAAGAGCTGTCATGCAGCTGTCGTGTCTGCTCTCATCCCCACTAACCCCCTGAGTCAAAAAAGATGCCATAGTAATTACAGCACACATGCAATTCCAATAGCAGCCACATTTGTCATGGGGTTTTTTATACCTCACAAGTTTTCATTAGTTCTTTTTTCCTTGTTATTTTAGATCATTTATTGTGGAGTACATAGTGGTTTCAGGATTCAGTTCTCAGAAACTCTCAGGGTACTTTGTGCACTTAAGTTAAGGAATTTAGAATCTTTAATTTTTTTTATTAATCGTCCCGATCTAATTGCTCTGGTTGCTACGTTTATCTACACCAATCATAAGTAGCATTATGGCAATTTGTTCAGTAGCCAGGCAGCATCAAAACCAGCTTTAATTCGGACAAATTCAGTAGCAAGGCCTCAACTGTAGGATCTGACCACACACGTCCCTATTGCATCAGTAAACATCACCAATTTCTGTGGTCAACATGTTATGACAGACAACTGCCAGAAATTATTGTTTTCTTTGAACTGAGCAGAATTATTTTGTTTAAATATAATTTTGTATTAGTGTAATATTATAATCTTAAATGTTTTGTTTTCATATTGACTGTAAGCAAAAAATCATCATAATTAAGATAAATATAGGCCTAAAAACATCAGTCAGCATGGAATAATCAATATAATGTGCTTTACTCAATGAGTTGACTTAATGGATTAAACTTTTTAATCATCTTACTGAATAGAATAGAATAGAATATACTTTATTGATCCCCAAGGGGAAATTGCTTATCCGTTGACACTCTATCTAAAGAATATCAAAATTACTCCATCTAAGGTGTTAATTACTAATAATACAAATATAACCATAAGAGGTAAAGTTTTTAAAATATACATGTACCTAAGAGTGGTTCAATAAATAAAGAATAAATAAATAACAAGCATTCACATGCAAATACGTTAATATAAAATGAGTGCAGAGAAAATTAGATTTAAGTTACTCATGGTTTGGTATTGCAAAGTCTAATGTCTACAGGCAGAAATGATTTTCTGTGTCGCTTTGTGGTGAGTCACTGACTGAAGGTGCTCCTGTGTCCATCCAGCATGTCATGAAGTGGATGAGACTCGTTGTGAAAGACGACCTCCATCTTGGACAGGATGCTTCTCTCTGACACCACTGTCAGAGAGGCCAGCTCCAGTCCAACGACGTCGCTGGCCTTCAGGACACCAATAGACTGAGTTTTTTCAGTCTATTGGTGTCCTCCACCTTCAGCCAGCTGCCCCAGTTGGCCTCTGATTAATGGTTCTGACTGTATATCAGAACCATTAATCAGAGACCAATTCAGCTTTAGAAGACAAAGCCACTCTGTGGATGGGAGCCATGCTGCCTGTATCAAAAACAACTGGTGAAGTGCTGGATGTGCTGATAGTGTCAGATGGAGCTTGAGTGAAGCACTTGTGAGTTTTTGATATAAGCAGCACTGAAGGTGTTTGCTCCAACCATGGCTGGGTCTTTTTGTCACAGAGCAGATTTAAGCTTGACTTTAAAATATATTGTTTGGGAGATTGTCTTTTATTTCTGTTTGTCACATTTTATTTCTTTGCAATAATCTGCACCTAACGAGTAAAAGTGCATTAATCTTTGGGGATATTGTAAATTACATCATGGGGGAAGAGATTTTTATGACCAAACCCTGATGGTAAAAAGACCTGAGCAAGATTAGAGAGATGGGTGGTGCTGTTGTTTTCCCAGGAACTCTGTGATGATCAGAGGACTGAAGGGAGCCAGGAAACATGTCAAGAGTTTAATCAGAGAGAGAACAGCATTAACCGGCTTTAATCCGGATTACAGGCCAGCGAAGACACAATATCTGATTTTGCTCTCCATAATATTGTATTATCACTCAGCATAATGCTAAAAGGTCACCATAAATGACCCACAGCATCCATGAAGTTCTGTTTTTAGAACAGGCCACACATCCCCAGGCAGCAGTCGAACCATTCTTCTCAGGCGTTCCACAATTTGAAATAAGTGACTTTTGTGTCTAGTGCTCATTCAGCACTTCTAGGAAGCACACTCAGCTTTTGCTTATCAAATCACTTGTCAGATTCACAAAGGCGAGCTGAGAGAATGCTGTGGGACAGAATTATATGGAGGGAAACTTCTTCCACTTAAAGTTATTAGAAAGGAGCACTTGCATAGCTGAGAAGGTCTGGCTCATGAACATGAGCTACTGATGCAGTTGTAAATCTTGTAAGTTATTAATACCCCACTGGGTTTACCTTTGTACTCTTTTTATGTGACTTTTTGTTTACATTTACTTTAATAGAGACTATGTGGCTATAAAGTCAGACTGTTGCAGAGGATGTGGGTTGCAGTGCTGGCTGGTAATTGTAGTTGGTCGGATGAGCACGGGAGTGTCCTGGCTAAGGCAGTTCAAGGCCTGGTGGCATCACATGTTCTGAGTTCATGTTGCATAAAGATCCAATCAATTGTTTTCTGCATGCCACACATCTTGCAATCTTACTTCAGCATGTTTTTGATGTTATAAAGTTTACATGTGAGCATGTCGGTATGCGTGTACTTGTTTGTGTGTCTGTGTATGTTTCTGAGGGAGGTACATGTTTATGATTCTGTGTGAATAAAAAAACTTAAAGTGACAACATGTTGGGTGGTTAAAGAAGCAACTGACCACTCCCCCTGCCTGAGATTCAGTGATAGAACACAACAAAAAGAAAGTAATCAAAATAATACAAAGTTTGACAAAGCACTTCTTGTTTTGTAATTTTTATTTCATTCTTAGTTTTGTGTTTGTTATGATTTTACTTTTCCCCATTTATTTTATTGCAGCGTAATACAGTTTCAATTTTTAATAGTCATCTCCAAAAAGTGGCAAAAAATCAATAATGGTCATCAATACCCAATGAGATACAGCTGGAATTTCAAAGTCAAAGTTAAATGTTGCCCTCCCATTTCTTGGTTTAAAAAGTACGTCTAAAGAATATCAAAATTATTAGCGAAACAACTGGGCTGTGCTTTGTCTTAAAGTACAACGTTCAGCTAGTGAACGCTGTACTTTAAGAGAGAACTTACATCTCTGTTAGAAGGTCAAATTAAAATGTATTTTGGCTAAGATTCAAAAAAATTTATAAATGCATTGCAAGGGAAGAAATCCATTTCAGGATCACAACATAATGAGCATCTCATTCAAGAGTGAATACTATAGTAGTCTATAAAATTCCATGTGTTTCAGTTTTATTCTCATTATTGTAGAATTACTGTCAGTTTCTTTCACAAGTAAATAATAAGCTGCATTTTATATAATGATCCATAGACATAGCATTACTGCCTCTGCATAAATGTGTAAAACATTTTGTTAGAAATTAGGAATCATGTTCAACAATTTCAAGGCAATACTTAGATAAACATCAATTGTGTTTTGAAACACACATATAATCCAAATTTTTGAAAGTCATACATGCACAGGTTATCATTACATCAGTGTGGCTCGCCTACTTTGATGCTGGAAGCAGTCTGGATTCAATCACCCATTTAGGATGTATCCTTAGAACTCCTTTTTACACAATGAATCTTCCCTGACATGTCAGGTTCAAGTCTGACCTGCCAAAGATTGCACAAGGAAAAACTAAAAAATAAATCCTGTTGTTAGTACAGAAGTGTCAACTCATTCTCATTTTGGGAAAACATCAAGATCACGAATGTCCTCAAAGAGCCAGTTGTGGCAGAATGTATTGATAAAATTGATAAACTCATCTAATAAACTGTTGAAAGGTTATAGCTTTCTATGAACTTGATTTGTAATTCTCATGATTAAATCATATTTATTATGACATATTTCCACATTGATGTAATTTGACACAATACAATACTGATTTGATTTGACTGGTTAAAACTGTTATCTTGAAGTTACTGTAGAAATGTCCAGACACCACTTTCTTTCAGGCCAAGTATGAGTACTTCAGTTTATACACTCACCAATGCCGATACAGATACTGATACCAATACAGATACTGATTCCGATACCAATATCGGTAACAATATCGATAACAATAACAAATTGATACTTATATTTCACACAATAACTTTTGAAAACAGTTTTATTTAGAACAGGGTGACTCTTCTTCTTTTTAAGCCTACAGTCTCTCTGTCTTGTGTTTAACACTTGTGTACCAGTATAACACAGAGATATAGAAAATGCCATAAAATGTATTATTTTTCTGTTGATTTTTAGCTCAAAAACAGTCATAAGAAATGAGCCAGATTTTGATGCCACAACCATAATTTTAAAATTGAAAAGTGGATAAATTTTGTTTGTTCTTACAGTAAATACACCTGTTTAAGCTTTGTGGCTCAACAGAAACAAATTTTTATCGCTTGCAAGTTTTCAGTGTTTTATGTGGGATATGTAAATGAAGTGAAAGAGCACAACTATAGTCAGTTAATCAATCAATCAATCAATCAAATTTATTTGCATACCACATTTGAGAAACAAGGCATTTCAAAGTGCTTTACATCATAAAAATATAAAAATACAAAGTCATAGAATGCACAGTAAATCGAAACATTACATTTAGTCAAGTGGCATAGTAATACATCATATAAAAGCAGAGCCATACTATCTTTGCATTTCAGAGCTACTTTCACATTCTTTTCAGTTTTGACTGTGGTTATGATATAAAAAAATCTTACTCTCTAAAAGTTAGGGAATGATGCTTTAGACAGATAAAAGGATTGAAAAGCCAGCATCATGCCTATAAACACTGTGTTGGAACAAGAAGACACAATCTTAGTATCATGTGGAAGGGATTTGAACATTGTAAAGAAAAGCTCCCCCAGATAAATAGTCATAAAATTTTAATGCTGTCCATTTCCCTTTAACTCACTGACAAATGAGTCACCGAGATGCTACAGTTAGAACAAGATGTCTCTTGAATACTGTGCTGTAATCTAGTTCATGAGTGCAGTTATTTTCCAACGTTACCTGACATACATCACAAAAATATGAGGCTTGTACTCTAAAGTTCAATCCACAGATCTGCCACTATTTATTTGTTCTTCCTGATCTGGCTAAGTGGGAGACCCTTATTACATTCTCTATCAGTATGTGCCTAAAAAAAAGTTATTGCAAACTTAACTTAGACCTCTACAAAACTTTCACTTTTTGACCAGCAAAAGTCCAACTTTAGTCTAGATGTTCATGGACTACTCAGAAAAGATTTAGATAAATTCAAGTAAAAATACTTAATGTACAAACAGTATATAAGAACACTATTAGCATGGTGATAACACTATTAGCATGGTGTTCATAGATATTAGACAGTAACGTCATAATGGCTGAAGATCTCTGTGAAACACATGTGGTTTTGTAATTACTTGTTCCTGTAGCATTTTTCCAGTTTTTTGTGCTTAACTTAGCTAAGCCAAGCTAAGCTAACCTAACCATCTTGGTATATGTAACATGACATGGATCCCAGACATCTAAGTAACCAGCTTACTTTCATCACAAAAAAGTAAATTCTCTTTTTAATTTTTTTCTTTCCTTTGTTATTTTGGATTTATCAAAGGTCTAACAGGCCACATATAATTACACTATTAATTTTTCCTACATCCTTTATTTTTCTAATCTATTATTCAGCATAGATAAAACAAACTACGAAATTGAAAGTTAATGTGAATAAGAAATTGCTTTTCATTGTTTATTGTTTTGTTAACAGTGTATGCTTGTGTATTATTTAACACAAGATGAACTCTGAATGTACAACAGGTGGAGCTGGTCATGTGCTTCTGTAGCGTGTTATGCTCTTAAAGATGCTGCTTCTTTTACTGTCTGTTTCTTTTGTAGCTATGCAGATCATTTTCAGTTGTTACGATAATACCTCAGAAATGTTGAATATATGCTAATATATGCACTGTTTTACAGTGCCTAATGTCTTTTGATCCCATGAGTTCATCGTCAGTTAATTCTTCATTTTTACCAAAGAACAAATTTTTTTTTGCTTCTTTTTTAAATTCCCTCTTTTTTTGCTCTGTAACTATCTTAAAGCAAACTTTTCTGCACCAAATTCCGACTATAAACATGTGAAACTGACAATGAGGTGACGTTTCTGCAGTCGGAGAGAGAATTTTTCTTTAAAGAAGTGATAAAAGACTATATTCACTGAGAACCTTTCTTATCTTTTGAGAGCATCTTTTAAAGGTTGTGTGTTCTTGATGACCTTGTTTTCCTCCATTTTCTCCTTCTTGGTCCTATAGGTCCCCTTACAAAGAAACACACTGATGATTTAAGTGATAGTGACCGCACGGAAGATGAAGGTATTTTTTCCCCCAAATGCCAATCTGATTTGCATGACAAGGGAAACCAGACTTACCCTTTCTCCTCCAATTTTTATCTTCTTTGATTTTCTTACATTTCTTGTCCTTTTTTTGAAAGTAATGGACATTTTCTTTTTGCTCTTTACTCGTAAACTCTTTTTGGGCTGAATGTGTTTTGTCCTTTTCAGCTTGATGTCTTGAAGTTTACATGTGTCCCACCATTCTTTGATATTAATACTGTAACGTAAATTCTCTGCTTTGATTTGCTGTTTCCTTTACATTTTCTTTGTTTCTCTATGTTGCATCCCACCAGCAGATCTAGAACCTATTAACCCCTCAGCCAGCTGTTGCCACATTTTGCATGTTTTTTCCTTTAATTTGCCTAAACATGGTTGTGTTTAGGGAACTCAGGCACTGGCTAATTTACTAACACTTAGACTTGTTCATGTTTCAGGCATCAAATAAAATGTTTCTATACAGTTTTAAGTGCTGGCTAATTATAGCATCGGTTCTCCAGTTGCATCTATCAGCTTCCTGATTTTAAAATGATGTAATCCTTAACCAAAAAAAAAAAAAAAAAGCATGAAACATTGCCACCTAATATAACAAAATGCAAATGAAGAGAAAAACTGAAAAAATATTAAAAATCTAATAAAAATAATAAATAATATTTTGAACCCTCTAATAGATTTCCTGTGTACCATGTGTGCAAAAGTTAAAAGACAAAAAGCTGCAGTATTTACTGAAGGTGAAGCAAACCACTTAGACCACCAACTCACACAAATATTCTCTCCGTGCTACAATGTTTTTAAGGAATTTCTGACTCCCTTTGTGCCACAGTCTCGCCAAAGGCTTCCATTCCAATTCCAATTTCCAACCTGAAAAAGCAATCTAAAATTGAAACAACCTCAAATGCCAACACAGCATCAGGACATGTGCAGAACTATTGTGAAACTAGAAGTTTACATACATGAAATAAAAAGACACATACACACACATACACACACCTGTTTTTCCCCTGTCAATCTGAAGTTATATCCGACCAAGCTTCTCCTGGTTAGGTCAGCTAGAATTAGCAAAACAATTTCTATTTGCTAAATTCCACAATAATGAGAGAAAGATCATGTCAGATATTTATTTATTAATGTTTCAAAATCAGGGGTTTACATACATGATAATTACTGTCTCTTTAAACAATGACAGAAAGATTAGATGATGTCATGGCTTTGGAAACTTCTGACAGGTTAACTGATCCATGTAAGTTAATTGAAGGCTAACCTGTGGATGGATTTTAAGGCCTCACCTGGAACTCACTGCTGTCTGATGGGAAAGTCAGCAGAAATCATTCAAGATATCAGGAAGAGAATCATGGAGCTGCTGCAGTCTGGTTCATCCCGGGAACAATTTATCGATGCCTGAAGGCGCCGCGTTCATCTGCTCAATTATATGCAAATACAGACCTGATGGGAACGCCTAACCAGCACACTGCTCAGGAGGGAGGCGGGTAGCAAGGTGGCATACAAACCTTGCTGAGTTATGCCAGCCAGTTCAGTCTGGAGGAGTGGGCCAGAACTCCAGTAAACTAACTGCAGTCAGTCAGAAAAAAATGTTGGATGTGTCCTTTTTTTGATGTATTTAAACATCTGGTTTCAGCTGTATATATCACTGGAACACATGCAATGCTTTACTCTTTGGTGAGTTCATGCATTCATTATCTGATTCAGTCAAGCTAATGTAATGTTTCCAGGTAAAAACCGGTGCAGTGAAATATCTGCTCTGTACATGATTTTCATTCGCATCTGAAATGCATTTGCATTTCATCCAAGCTGTTAATGCTGTAAAAGCGCTGAGTCCAATATCAACACGTTCTATAAATTATGACAAAGACAACAAAAACTTAAGACTTTACTAGTTCTCTTCTTGGTATTTAAATTGAGAGTAGAGCTCTGACTGTGTGTTTAAGCTTCATATTATCAATAAAAGAGAAAAGGGGAAGTTTTGCTTGATTGCTGCAGATAGCAAGTCTGTTGTAAAATCACATCAGAAAAAAAATGTCCTTGATAAAATCAGAGGAGAGTGTCATATCCCCTGAAGACTGCTGCAGTGCAGCTTTAATGACAGACAGAAGGTCTTAATAAGGCACCTCTACTGTATAATATCACAAGGCAAACAGACGTTTCACCCAAATAAGACTCACAACCATCAGGATCCTTTTGATCTGTGCCACCACGCTGTTTTTCTGGTAACTAGTATACATACCAAATCTCCCGAACCTTTTCACACACACACTAACAAGATTAGTGAGAACAACACAGATTTATGCAGTAAAATCCCAACAAGCCTCAAGTATTATCTTGATAAAGGATGCATGCAGGAAAACTAATCCAGTTTAACATAGAGGAAAATATGGCTGGGAAAACACACAGAACCAAAGTCTGTCAGGCCCACTCTGATCAACTCCCAAACCCTCCACCCATTTCCCTCTGCACATAATGTCTGAATACTCTTAACCTTTGATCCAATGTTGCCTTGTAGCGCAGTCAGAAAACATTCCCTGACCTCACCGCCCCTCCTGACCAGTAAATCTTGCATTTCCCTCTGTAGACTCTGTGAAGCTGATGTTTGTAATCCTTTTTGTGTTAAGAATAGAGAGGAAGTCTCTAAAAGCTAGAGACTTGCCCCAAGCTCAAGATTTTCACTGTATAATGCTGAAGTAGTTAGAAATATAGATGTCATGAACTGTAGAATTCACAAGAGCTCATGCAGCTCATAAACCCCATCGTACCTCATATTCATCTTTTTTGGGTATCATATTTTGGAAGGCCAAGATTTGCAAGTAGCTGATGCAAGGCCAACGGAGGCCTTATTATAAACCACCTTCTCAAAAGCACATCATCAGAAACTTTTGATCAGCTTTAGATGAAGAAACGGAGCTCAGATTACCTGCTAAGATCAAACCAGGTGAGACCAAAAGTTTCTGTCATCTAGAAATGACTCCAAACCAAAATGTTTCATCATGGCTAATGCAAAGGCTTGTTTCAGTCCTTTTAATCAGCATCACCTTTAAACTTACAGCATTGATTACAGACATTGTTTACTTTCCAGTAAGGACCCTCATGGTCGATTGTCTGTAAACATGGAAAAGCTTCTCAGTCCTCCAGGAGGCTACAGTGCGCAGAGCTTAAACAGAAAACACCCAGACATTTCTTGATTGTTGAGCACAGTTCACCCAAATGTGTACTTCACTTCTGATTATGGGTTAGGTGAATTATACTTATCAACCACATTAATAGAGCAGGTATAGGTCACTACTATAGTCACTGTAATTGCTACCTGGAACAAGTAAAATGTCTTCAAAAAGTCCAATTGGTTTGAGTTTAAGTATTGGCCTTCTCAACTGACACCCATCGCAAAACAGGATGTGTTCAAAATATCTGCTCAGATTAATTTGTCTACATTGTCTTATTGTTCCACAGAGCCTCACTTCATAAAAAACAGTTATCATTTTACAATACTGCACCAAAGTAGTTCACAATGAACCGATAAGCATTTGTTGAATTTCAATAGAATAAATACACTCCATCAAAAGAGTCCGTGTTTTCACAGCGTTCTGAAAATCAGAACCAGTCTTTAAGTGGAGCTTCAAAATGCACAAAGGTCAGAGAGGAGCAAGAGACAAAGCAACAGCAAAAGGCATTTTTACTGAAAACATGTTAACTGGCACAGTTTCAAGTTTCAAATTTTGGCTACTAAAACTTGATGAAATGAACTTATAAAGAGAACCACCATTGTTCCTTTTTAAAATTAGTTTCATAATGCCTGATAGAAATTTCCCTACAGACTTGTAGGAAATCCCACCACTTATAGGAGGGAGCATCCTTAAGAAGGAGCATCCATGTTCTGGATCTCATAGCTGTTTTTCCAAGCTTCTCTCTCCATCCATCCTCAAAATTTAAATAGGGGAATGTTTTTAGTGTTGAAGGAAATGTGCCCTCTGTTCATTAAACTCTTCTCTCACAGACACTGTCTCTGCAGTAAGCATCAGTTAGAGCCTTAATTTAGGCTGAGTATCTGCCAGTGCATTCATGAAAGCCCACCGGATCCCCCGGCTCTGTGCAGGTGAAATTGCTTTGAGTCTACCACTTGAGTTATTTGTCCCACGAATCTCGTGATATTTCAAGAGATTTAAAATGACTGCCTCCCTGCGTCCAACCTCTGCAGCGATAGCGTGTAGCTGGATGTGCAGCTCAGCAGTCCTGGCATGTTCAAAGGCAGAACGCCGCTCTAGCCCTCTAGGGCTTATGATTGTGAATGCCTGGCAGAAAACGTAATGAAAGCCAGATTTATGCTCTGAATTTTAAGGCTAACAGCCTTAAGACTTTGATCAGCTGTTTGAGTCCGAAAGCATTTCTTTAAAAGTTTTACGCTTAACTTGTTGCTCTTGTTCCTTCTTTTGGAGCACCACTTACAACCTTTTCATGGTCCAGGAGTATAAATATCAAATTCTTCTAAATTCTGTCCCAGTTTTTCGGATTGAGTTCAGGAGTGCATGTTATCCTAACTGTGAAACAGCTTCAATATGTGATGTTACAGTACAGATTCATTGGTTATTGAGAACCTCAGCCACAGCCAGAAAACAGGATCATAGAAAGAAAGAAAAAAAACCTACTGCTTGTTAGTCTTGTTGGTTTGATAAGTCTTCAACATGAGCAGATGAAGAGGATACTAAAGTTGTTGCCGCAGCCTGCGGGCATCTCTCAGGGTTTGCTTTGAGAAATCTAAAGCTCCTGAATCTCTTTGATCATATCCTCATACCTGAGAAAGAAAAAATGCAGACTAGCTATTTTCAGACAGCTCTCTCTCTGTCTCCCTCTCACCCAGACTTATTTCAGGAATGTCTAAATAGTTCAAGTGCTCCAAGATCGCGTCTCATTTTCACATATTTTCCTGTTTTTTTAGCTCACCCTAAAACTATCCAGGTTGGAACGACACTGATTTGTTTGCTTAATTATTTCTAGTTAGCTTAACCCAAAAGTAAGACTCAGTGAAAAAGAAGTAGATTCAAAAGGAAAATTTAAATTAGAAACCAGACCAAGAGCAAGCGATTGTAGTATTACAATAAGTAATCAATATTTATGTGATTAGCAGTGGTTCTGGTAATCACTTTAAATACATCATTAAGTCATGTTACGAAAGACGATGAAACCCTCCACTAGCTGAATGAAGATTAATTAAAAGGTTCTGAGAATGAAGAGGCTTTAGAGGATTGTTTTTGGCTCTCTGACAGCCAATCAAAGCATACCAGGAAACATCCAGTGAATAAAAAAAACTGAACATCTTACAGCTGGAATTTTAAAATACATTGTGTTCTGTTGACACTGGAACTTCTTTCACTTTGTAAATCCAGATAAATGCAGGTAAATCCATCAAATTCCCACACAAAGCCGCTGCAGTTTTCCTTTAACCTCACCTCATTAACACTGACCTTCAGAGGAGAACAAAGGGAGGCCGTTAGAACAGCCATGCTGGATGTACAGTATCTCTCCAAGGCAGACTTTCATTTATTTTTTTCAAGCAGTACTTGAGAGCTCATATCCACCAAACAGAGTAGGAGAACTGCTTAGGTTTTTCATACCTAATCAAAAGTTCAACATATTTACAGCAAACATACTAAAAACCATAAGCATTGTTTTGATTATCAAAATCCAAGACATGAAAAATTACTAAATATTTGAATCTGGGTGGGATCAATTAAGTGTTAATACCCACCTTATTTCTGTAACCCATAATGCTGTCTGGACACTTGTCTGTAACGTGTAAGGTTTCTTCCAGAAGAGATGTGAAAATATTAACTTTTACACTTTAAAATGAATAGCACAATCATATTTGCATAGTCTACGCACATATACTAGAATATGTATTTGCTTCTCAAACCTCAATGCTTTGAACAAGGTGAAAAGGAAATTCAATTTAAAATTGATATGGCATTTTCTATGCTTTAAAACTTTTAATTGGCAATTTTACCTTGCAGTTTGAGAATGCGGTCCACGATGGAAAGAAGGGAATCTCGTGGCCTTATGAATTATGATACCAATCATAAAACGACGCACACGAAGCCAGGTTCACCATTTTCCTCCCTGGGCTTTTTGTGAACAAAATGAATGGAGGCTACATTCATACAGCAGGCAAATATGTCCCATAGCTGGGATTTTTTTTATCCTGATCTGACCATGATACAATGTTTGAAAATCAGTCAGAGGCCATTTCCATATTTGGTCCTAAATCAGATAGGTACCACATTGAAAGGTGATTTCACACTTTGTCCATGGTTTACGTCACAGCATTTTGTAAAGGAGGAAGTGGAAATCAGGAGCATCAAAACTAAATCAGCAGCATGGCTCATGTTGTGTTTGCTCTAATTGTGCGCTCATGTCCACTGTTGCCTGTTTCAGATGCATCTCTACACACCTGCAGAACAACATTACATAAGTACATCAAGCCAAGCTACACAAACATGTTCCTAGACTCTTCTTCAAAATAAAAGTCTTGTGACAACAGTATTAACAATTCTAATGAACAGTGGATGCAAGTCACAAAGCTGTTGGGTCCAGTTGTACACAATTAGTAGTGTTGCACCCATTGCATCTATCTGGCCGATCACTGATCCTTAAAAAGCCTGACCTGCCAGTTCACATTTTGGCCAATACTGTTTTGTTTTTTGTCTGAAAAGTTGCTAAACATTGTTATAAATTGCTAACAGTGGAGTGACTATTGTTAACCATTTACATGCAAAAGTGACCTGGTGGGCAGATCTCATAGCAAAGCAACAGGACAGCATCTGATTGGCAGACCTTTGTACAGGTGGATAAGATCAGCTTCACATGCAAGTATCTGCCCATTGCCCATTTCCAAAGATTAAGGAAATCACGACCCATTTATCAACCACCGTTTTATCGCTGCACCTCTTATAAGTGCGACATACTGTATGTTTACTTTTATAAAGACAGAATCCTGTGTTTGATGTCACTTTGGTGTTAGATCATCCTGATCTGATGGAGATCGCATTAAAATTATAATGCAAACAACCAATAAAATCGCAGCAGAAAGTCAGATTTCAATATTAAATTTACGATGTGATGTTAGCTACATGTACTGTAGATGCCACATTTGTCTTGATTTCTTTATCAGTAAATAGAAAACAAATCTCTGCTTGCAGAAACAATCCTAATGTGTTTAAGGGACCAGCTAAAGGATCTAGATAATAAACAAGTAGAGGCAACAAGTAGGTTTTTCATTTCACATTTAGGTTAGCGGAAAGAATAAGCAGAGCCGTTCTCAAGATCTTCCTTCTTTTCATTTAGATTTCTTCATTGTCTTACTGACAAGGCATGAGTGTTCCAGCATTTCTGATTGGAATCACAAATTTTGTGAAAGATGGGGAGGAAATTTAAAGTTTAAAAGAAAAAAGAAAATAGCATAGCAAGGGTCTAAATCATCATTTTTATGATCATAGTGCTTAATAGAGTCATTTTTAATGCTTTAAAAGTGTAATTAATAACAATATTTCATTAGAATGTGGTAAACATGCACCAGCTGTTGAAACATCATTGTTGGTTTGGTCCTTCAGCATTATTACCATGGTTAGCACCAACAGCCATCAGTCTCAGAATAATAATCACAGACATATATAATCTTGACTTCTATAAACCAGCATGGTTATAGAAGTCAACCATGATTTTGACTAAAAACTCAAAATTGTGGGCCTAATTAAGTTGTCCTACAATTTCTCATCATTCCTTCATCATTGTCTATAAAATCATCATCTATAGCAGGTAACTATAGTAACCTAATGTGTGACCACAATTGAAGAGAGTTGCTTGTAGTTATTGTTGCAATCACTGCTGCTGTTGACATCAACATCAGTGTCTGTGTCTTGTTTGCTGCCATCTTCACTGTCAACATTGTTATGACTAAATTCATTTGTATAATGGCTTTAATTATGCTTATCATCACCACCATAACAACTATTATCATCCTCATTACTGTCACTCATCACTTTCATCATCAAGGCTTCACGATTTCATTACTGAGGCTCATTGTGACCAATATATAAAATTGGAATTACACTTACCAGCTTATACCGTCAATACTCCAGCTATACATTTTGATTAATATTAAGGCATTAGCACTATGAGTGAGATGAAAATCGCCATGGTGACTCACACAAAAACTGTCAGTATTTTAATTGTAGAGTACAAACACTTCACCGTTTTCTATTACATGTTTTTGGAATAATTTGATGAGCTCTGTGACAAAATGATGGATTGTACAGAAGAAAAAAACTACAGATTGATGTCAGCTATGTTTATAGAAAAGGTTAAAAAAGACAAATAAAATACTAACCCAGGCAGCCTTTTATCTTCTGCTTATCCCTCATTTCCCTTTTAAATGAAATCCTTATTTATTTAGAACAGAAAAAAAAAACAATGCAAGAGAGAAAAAAAGAAATTGAAAGAGAAGAATAAAAATACGACAATAAGTAACAAAAGGAGCAGGGAGAAGCCAATGCTTGTTAAATCCTTACTCCAGTTGACTTGTAAAGTATAAACACTGTGCATTTCACTATGTAGAATCCAAATATGTCCATATGGCATATTTTTCCTCGATGTCACAAAAAAGTCACAAATAATTTTTTTATTATGCAGTTCCCACCATGCTAGGAGAAAGGACATTTCTGATACTCTGCTGCTTTGATTGAATAAAGATTACATAGAATTAAACACCCTTAGTATCAATCAGTTCTATAGCTATTGAGTCACCTTAATGGCAGACGTATGTGCTGCCATTAAGGTGACTCAACAGTCACCTTGTGCTCCTTTCCACAATTTTCCTTCCATGTTCAATGTGGACGCTTTAATCACACCGTGTAGGAAAACTTTCCTGAACTGAAAAAATCCTTTTTATTTTCACTGTGGTAGCAGTTTTTCTTGAATGGTTAATTTTTACTTCCCCATGGACTCACTGATCTCCCTCTAGCCCAAAGTTCCTCAGTGATAGCATCACATCAGCAGCAAAAATAAAGTATGTTGCTGCATGCACCAATGAAGAGAATCAGAAAGCAACATGAGTCACTCATTTCTGGCCAGCAGAATATGAAAGTGACTCCATGTTTTGAACATCACCTTTTCAGGACGTTGTTGGATCTCCACAAATCATGTAATCCTTTCTGCTTGCAACTTGGTTTATATCAGAGCCTCCAACTTCCCATTACAAACACTTTTGCTTTTAATCTTCTTGATGATTCGTGTCTGTTAGAAACTGAAAGTTGTAAAACTTATGATGACTCAATAACTAGCAGTATATTGGTTTCCTATCAGTCTGTACTCAATTAAAAAACCTATAGATAGTATCAGCGGTACATAGTCACACATCTGCTGGCGATTCACACCTACTGTTTCACTACGCAACTTTGCTTACTTTCTGGAACAAGTCATTGTAATAAATGCAAAATGTTTTATTTTATTTAAGAAGTCAAAAACAAAAACGATCAACAAATAAAAGTCATATTCAATAAATTAAACTAGTACTGAAAAGTTTATTTAGTTCAGTAACTCATTACATAAATTCAGTAAGCACAGGAAGATGTTTTCAAGCTTTTATTTTTGTTAATTATGATGATTTCATGAAAACAACATTTAGAATAAGAATATCACATCACAGGCTTTAAAAAGCACTTTATTACATAAATATAAGCTTAAAAATTATGGTTAATAACTGATTAAAGGTGTTTAAAATATACTTATAATCTTCCAAACAAGCCTCATCAATAGCATCTTCTAATTTAATGAATATGAATTTATTTAGGGAGGTGCAACAAGTCTTTTAAACAAGTACAGTTAAAAATAAACAATAAATATAAACTGCAGTTCTGGGCACCACTTACTAAAGGTTAGTTAGCACTAAGCTTAAAGCACTACTAATAAACACTAGTTCTGCTAATACTAAAGCACTACACCAACAATGTATTAGCAGATTAGCTAAATTATATCTGCCCTTGACAGACTATGACGCTCAAAAACAAATTTGGTTTTGACATCATAATTAGCATGTTCTGTAATGTCCTTAGATGTTGTATTTATGTTTATATCTTATTCTTTAGTGTCTGTGTTTTATTTTCTTCTGGCATGTTTCTTGTTTGAAATGAAGCACAAGGAGATTAAAAGGAACTGCTGCATCATCACCCACTTCAAAATAAGAGCATGACTATAAACACCCAACAATTTGGAGAATTCTTAATAGCTGATAACCAAAACTTCAACACAGATAATGAACTTCATTCAACTGAAAGTTTACAAAACAGCCAAATATATTAACTCTTTTGAATCTACTTGGAGCAATTGATTCAGGAGAAGCTATGTGCTCTAAATATGTTCAAAGCTAGCAAAAACACTAAAGTGGGAAAGGAAAAATTACTGCATGTTAATACACATCAAGTCATTGTAATTATATCAAAGTTCAGAAAGCCACAATTTAAAAGCAAAAGTCATGAAATAAGATTTAAAAGATTTCAGTGGAAACAGGGTAGCATGTTCTAATTTAGCTCACTATTAAAAACTAAAACACTCACTGACACTCAAACAGAACCCTGGGAGGAATGGTCCAGTTTGGTCCAGTTTGGCCACAATGTCATATATAAGGAAACAAACAATATTGTATACATCATGCTTTTATTAGCAACCCAAAACTGAGATCAAGTGGTACATAGGGGCAGCCATACTAGGGCTGTTGTAAACAAATATTCTAGTAATCGAGTAATCTATTGATTATTCTTACAATTAAAAAAAAAGATAAAGTACAACATTGGTAAATCTAACATAACAGTAGTATTAATCAACATCAGTCCAACTTTTCACATTTGAGCTTCCCTAACAATAACTTTTCTGTAGTTTAGAAAATTAACTCCTAACAATAATAGCTCACTTTCTAAGTTAACCTGAGGAAAAATTATACAAAAATCTGAAATTATATTTAATTCAGTAATAAAGAGACAGGCTCACAAATACGCTTATAAAAAATGTTTATACTCCAGCTTTTCGTTTATGCATTCATCTTCAGTCAATTTAATAGATGAACAATCACCTTGCCCAGGCATTTATAGCTTTTGTGTTTGTTAGCGATGGGATTTGACACCTTCGTTCACAGAAATTCATCTACCAGCTGCGTGCCGCCACAATGAGCTCCGCCACCCATTTGTTTTGACCGGGATGATATGAAATAAATTTTCCGGTTCGTCCGTAAAGCTGCACTTATGTTAATTATCTAATGCGCAGCCGCCGGCCGTGTTCAGTCTATCCGCTCACCTGTATAAATACACCTGCAGCCTCTTCCCCTCTGAACCGGCCACCAGGCAGCGGCTCCGGGAGGAGAAAAGTCTACCGTACTCCAGGCATCGCGCCAGTAATTTTAAGGATGCTTATTCGTCCCCCGAAAAACGACAAACCCAGACGTTTTTATCTATCAATAAAATCCTCCCAGGCCGAACTTGAAAACTGGACTTAGCTTTCGTCAACAACTCGGGCGGAAATGAGAGAGCTGCGCAGCCCAAGTAATAACCCGGCCGGAACACGGTGCGCTAAATAATAAAATATAATTTAAGGAGGCAGATACATTTACCTTGATGGATTTTAATAATCGAGGTACTCGAATCACTCGAGGAATCGTTTCAGCTCTAAGCCGTACACATCCTGTAAGTTTATTGTAAAAGACAAATCCAACCTGCTTGAACTGCACAGGCTGAACATGCTACTGGTTCACCTGTAAAAGAATCCTGCTGTCATTGTTGACCTGCCGACAGTTTGGAGTTGAAATTCAGTCATGACAAATAAATTATGTTGTTTTCAAGGCAAACAAATACTTGTATGGTAGAGATTTGCATATTTCCATACGTTCTGTGGTTATCCCTAAACTTTCCTAATGGCTTCATCTGATTTTATATCTTTGTTTATAACACATATAGTTTTCTACATTTGTATTTGGATGTGAGTATTTTTAGAACATAGGACAGACCATTTATACCCTAAACAGCATACTTTGTTTTTACCATGACTGTGCATAACTATTGTTGTGCTGTGGTTAACAAATTATGTCCATCTAAAACCATTTCTTTTGGGTTCTTAATTATTATTATTATTATTTTTTTTTATTGAGAGAACATTTAGTTTTAATACTATGATAAGGAAAGTGAGAGGGTAACTACTTCAATGCAGTTCAAGGGCTACTCTTTTTTTTTTGTTTTTAGTGTCGCGTGAAAAAACACTCTACTCAGATGGAGCTGCAATTTCTTTCTTTTAGTTTTATACCATCTTTATTTTATGACATAAATGTCTAATGGAGCATTCTAGAAATGATTTAACTCTAAATAAACTTCCAGACTTATATTTTGTCAAATTAGCAAAACTTTTGATTTATTTAAACAGAAAGATATCTTATTTAACTTCTAATTAGTCCTGTTTGCCTCAAGTGCTTGCGTGTTTCAGAACTGTAATGTAAAGGCAAATATTTCTCTACGGCTCAACAGATAAATAAAGCAATTACCTGATGGCAAATTTACACCTCAATGACCCAAATGATAGGCCAAACCTATCGTAGTATTTACTAGCAGATTTTTCTGCAGATTAATTGCTCAGTTTCTGCATCAGCTTGATATGACAGGTCAGATTGCCACTCCTGCCTGTTGACAGCTGATTTCCTGGAGTATAATCAAGACTCATCGCTTTAAGTATTCTGTTTCATTAACACAGAGAATATGTAAAATTTAAAATGGTTCACAAAATAAATCCCCCATTTACCAGTCAACACAGTCCAATCCTTTGGATGGAAAAAAAAAATATATCAATTTGATGCCTGAAGCTAACAAAGTCTCCATATTAAAAAGCCAGTGGGCCAGGACAATTCTGGAAAACAAACTAAGAGGTAGCCAAAGTCTACTAGAGAATTAAAATTTCATCACTGTCTGTCACCTTCAATCTGTCATCTAATCAGACCTTCTGCCTGTTCCACCTCCTCTTCTTCCTCCAGATATTAGGGAGAGTGGAAGCCCCAAGCCGGTGATGGTTTTTATCCACGGGGGTTCTTACATGGAAGGAACTGGAAATATGTTTGACGGCAGCATCCTAGCCAGCTATGGGAACGTCATCGTTATTACAGTCAACTATCGCCTGGGCGTCCTAGGTAAGGATCCTTCTGTTTCATATTTTGCAAGCAACTGGACTTTCTGTATTTGTTTTTTTGCTTCTTTGTTTTCTTCTGTTATTCTTTCTTTCCTTCGTTCTTTCTTTATATTTTTCTTCCTTTATTTCTTTCGTGGTTGAACAAGCATAGCATTGCTTTCTGGCTTGAACTGGGAGTACTCAGGCAGTTTTTGCTTCAGTCTGCTGTAATCTGATCTGTGGCTGGTGTCGGCTCTTGTTTCCTTTCCCATCGTGAAGAAGACTCTGAAAGGTTGCTTTAAGATGGTTGCTATGTTGAGGTATTTCATTTGACAGACCAAAACCGCAGAATATTATTAAGCATTTCTGTGGTTGGATGAGTCCACGCCATTGAAAAGTTTGTGGGCATGAGGCCATCAGTGTATGTTTTCCGTTGATTCAGCTTGAAGACATTCCTGGGATTCTGATCCCCAGCAGATGATGATTAGACAAGGCTTAGTCAGACACACATAGAGAATGAAGTTGATGCTGATTTGTGTTAGTCAGTGTTGGATGCACATTTTTTATTTTCACTCTGATTGACATAAATGTGTAAATATTGAAGGTTTGAAAAATATGGACTCACAGAGTAAATTATGTCTTTTGTTCTCCAGTCAACAGTGTTTGATCCATACTGGGACTGTCAATTCTCACTTTTCTCTCCAACTGATGACAACTGTATCTTATCATCAGTTGTATTCCTAGTTCCTTCTCTTTTGTGTTGGGATGTCACTAGTGTCCCCAGGGGGCAGGTATGTATCGCATATATGATGAAAACACAATTTTCACAGTCTCTAAAGCAGATCATACTGCAGTTTGTTTTAATGAGAGGAAATGATCTCATTTTCATATTGCTTGGTTACTACGGTTTCAGATTTTTCTGATTAAGCTAGACTGGATTAGTGATGAGGGCAATACTCACCTTTCATTTCAATAAAAATCTGTCTCTGCATATTTGTCTCTATTTGTAGATGTATGTGTGAATGTGAAGAATGAGCATGGACATGGCCAATTCCTTCCAAAGCAAATAAGCAGTATATGAGTCAAATATTAATGCTGTCTGCAGTAGTCTACACTGTCTAGTGTTATTTGAATCATTCAGACTGATTGCTTTTATATGATTTATTTATTCGCTCTGGCAGCATACTCTAATCAGAACTGATAGGAATACTGTTGCTACACATATAGGCTAATAAAAAAGATGATTCACTGGCATGAAGTTTATAAAATGTATAGGATTTTGTTTCTGTTCGTATTTTTTGTTGTAGTTAGAGTATTCTATGTTCCTTAGTCCTTATTAGATCAGTTTTGTTTCTGTTCAGTTCTTTTACGGTTTCTCCTTATGTCTTTGTTTGTGTAGTTTATTTTTCTTTAGTGTTAGAATTACTTCCTGCACCCTTGTGTTTTCTCCTCTGCTATCTTTTGTCACTTTTTCCTCCTTTCCTGTGCCCCTCTCTCTCAACCCTCCACAATCTACCTAAACGTTCTCCAACTACTCTTACCTGCAACCTATTAGCTCCTCATTCAGGTCTATTGTTCCCACACTCTAGCTCCCAATATTTAAGGCTCTCTGCCTCTACCACTAGCTGTAAGTTTGTCTTGTTTCTCTTGTCACGTCTCCTTGGTAATTTCCTCATCTTTACGTCATTTCCTCATGATCTCCCCATGTCTCCAGTTTGACTTTGTGTTTGGATTTTTCTGTTTCGGTGGACTTTCACATTTTGTAAGTTTTTGTTCTTCATTTTTTGCATTAAATCATCAGCACCACCCGATGACTTTAGACTGCTGCATTTGGGTCAAACATCCTCAACACAAAACATGACACTGAGACTTTCTGTGGAACCAGTTTACATTACAGAAGTTAGCGTTTCCGATAAAATTATGAAACTTTCAGACCAGATTCATTAGACTTTTTTTTTTCTTTTTTTTGGCTCATCGTGTCAAAGGCATTTTTCCCAAGTCAGAAACCTTTGTTTAGTCATCATGAGAGAGAAATAATACTGGCCCTAGGATGAATTCCTGAGGGACTCTTTATTGTAGACTGGGTTTATCAGAATTACAATGCTTAACAGAAGCTGTTTCCTACTTTATTAACATCAGCGTGCTATCATAGAAGTCATATAATTGAAACTTTGCCAGAATAAGCTATTGAGAAACTACTTTAAAAGCTTTAAAGATTACTACTTCATGATCAGCGATGGCTGTGATAACCATCCATACGGAACTGTACTGATGTTCATATATAACTGACTTTTTTATCCCTTGGAAGAAAACACTTGTGTTTGAAAACAGAATAAAACTAGTCAAAACATTAACCTTTCACATT
Organism: Girardinus metallicus; assembly: GCA_903067095.1. NCBI lineage: Eukaryota > Metazoa > Chordata > Actinopteri > Cyprinodontiformes > Poeciliidae > Girardinus > Girardinus metallicus. The sequence goes on from CAEGAE010043519.1 coordinate 35,428, forward strand.
TTATTTCCTTCCACTCCACCCTTAATTCTCTTCCCATTTTCTTTTTGCTCTGATGTCCAAGTTGGAAATGGCTGCAGGCCTAATAGTGTTGGAGAAAACTGTCTTCCTGCTAGTTAACATGGTGTCTCTCCTTAGATTAGACTGTGTGCATGTTTACCCTTGTGGCGGTGGAAGAAGAGTGTGTTACTTTATCTTACCAAACCTTCTATCTTGTGTGTGTGGGGGTGTGTGTGTGTGTGTGAGGTGTAGTTATTAAAGTCAGTCTTTCCACTCTGTCATCCATTTAAAAAGTACATCAGTCAGTTTGCTGGGTTGCTCTGTTAGGACATACATATTAGTGTGAAATTAAGAAGTTCTGGGCATGGGTTTAATATTCCATTTATTTTGCCTTAAAAATGTTTGAAGTAACATGAAGTTATTAAATCTTACCCAACTTAATCACATTTCAGTTTATTCAATGGTGGCCATGTCAGAGTGGCCACAGTGAAGGTTCACCACATTGGCCAGAATGAATGATAAATGATCTGTGGCAGTTGTTCAGGTGGTCAGCATTGAGTTGGAAGACAAATCCAAAAATATCTTTGACATTTTTAGCTCTAACATGCTCATTCACATGTGAGTTATAAAGAAAGTTCTCATTGAGGCTGTAACAATTCATCAAATGTTCAAGTACCTCGATTATTAAAATTCCTAAAGGCAAATTATCCGCCTCCAAACTTTGTTAAATTATATTTAGCACCATGGATTCTGGACAGATAAATATTTGTGTTGCGCAGCGCTCACTTCTCCTAATGATTTGTTAATGAATGCTAATGCACAATATAGAGTGACCAAATGTTCTCTTTTTCCCCCAGACATGACTGGGTTCTCATACTCAATCTGGTTCCGTGTGGCAAAGTGTGAAGCAAGTGTACGCATACATGCAGACAGTTGGGATGCAAAAGGCTGCACTATAACTGATGCTTAGTGCAAGTGTAGCTTTGCAGATGAATCAGAAAATTCATTTCTGGCCATCCCTCGTGTTGATAACAAATGGGTGACAGAGCGCACCCTGGTGTGTATATTGCTGGCATATGTACTTCAGTGTGTGACGAAGGTGCCAAGGATGTCTTGCTCACATGGACACAAAAGATACAAATGACTGTACAATGTGAGAGTTCAGAACTGGAGAATACAGATTTTGGATTTACCCCCCATTTTTATAATTTTTATTATTGAATTTATAATGATTCAAGATTTTTGTGAATTTTTGTCCAGGTTGACTTAAGAAGTGTGATATTATTGCTACTGGTAAATTTCCTAAGCTATGCAAAAGTAATTGTTAGGAATGCACATTAACATTTGGATCGATATTGATACCCGATGACACTGCGCTGCCTATTTACACAACACTCCAGCTTGGAGCTGCAATCTCCAGCAGAGCTCCAGCCCCAAAGAGCACCCACGCATTCACCCCCACACACGCACACACACGCACCCCCACCAGACTAACGGCAGCAGCAAACACCTGGTAACGCTGCACATCTGCTGTGCTCCTAAGAACCATTGTAAATGGCATCACAGAGCAGCATTGCTATGATGACGTACTGAAGGGGATGTCGAAGCTTCTTAAAGAGAAAGACGCCATTTTCAAGGTTTCAAATTTTAAAGTAAAATTTATTTTAAGTTGTTTTTTGTACATATAACATTTTTAAAACAACTGAATGTAACATAGTTACTTGATTGTGCTATGAAATGACAATTTGTGCCTGGAAGATACATAGTTCCCCTTTAAGTTGAAAATGTGTTCAGTTGGTTGATATGGTTTATAAAACATGCTGCATGCTCTCCTAAACTCCATGAGAAAATACATTGACTTGAAGGTACATCTAAACCACAGGATCAAAAAGTGTTTTTGTGGACCTCAAAAGGACACAATGAGGACACAAACTATGAGATGTGCATTTGGCCTTACCTGGCCCACTACAGTAACACCTGTTTGCTGGAGTCTGCTTTGCTGTCAGACCAGCCTCCTTTCCTCACACTAGTGGTTTTTCTGCACCTCCTTGTGGGTTTGTGTGCGAGAGTGAGCACTTTCCAGAAGCCATTAATGTCTTTAAATATGTAGAGCTGCTGACACAAAGCTGTATTTATTAGTAAAGAGCCTTGGCTACAATGGATTTGGCCATGGGGCACATATATAGTATTTTACAGTTGGTGTGCCAGTGTGTGTGTGCGCAGAAGCACGTTTCTTCAGGAGTTTCTGTGTTGTGCCGATCGGGTGTTAATGAAACACATGCTGTATTGCTGTCAAAGTGCCATTAAAAAGTGGCAAGTATTTATTGTTCATGTCATCTCCATCACTTTTGGTCTGCTCTCAGCTGGAGGCTCACATTCATCTGGTTTAGACAAGTAATCAGGTACTAACCACATTCAGGCTGCATTAACTACAAACAAATGAAATAGTTTATGACTTATGTCCAACCTGAATAAAATTTGCCAGAAAAGTGGCGTGATAATATTTAAAAAGATATAGACTTTGCTTGTAGTGCTGCTATAAATGAAGGGTTTCTCCATGGTGATTTGATGCAGGACATCTAGAAAGCGAGGCTGTTCCTTTAAGGCTGGGCCCTCGCAGTGTTGAGTTTGTTTTAGCCCTGCCAAAACCTTTAATCATGCTGATTGATGAGGTGCATTTCCCTGACTCAAACCTTCTCCAAATACCTCTTCCATTCCAGCCATACATCAGCCTTCGAGCCAATTCATCAAGCCTTTGATTGTTTTAAGATATACCTGGCCAGTAAAATATCCATTTCTCTGCATGGCATGGCTCCTCTAGCTCTGCCCTGTTTACAGCACTGGGATTGCCATAGAAACCATGCAGGTTGGAGGAAACCTGCATGGTTTCTGCATGGTTGGAGATTGTTGTTGTAAAGAGAATGTTCTGAATTAATTTCAAGTAATTATGAATGTTTAATGAGAGGAAAACAATACCTAGTAATGAGTCTTTGTTTTAAGAGGACTTGATAGAAAGAAACTGAAAACACATTGAGTGAAAATTAATTCCAAAAACATCCTATTTTTAAAGACCAGCATTGTGTGTGACATAAAACTAACATATAGCTAGTAAAGGCAGTTGTGTTGAACCTGGGGTTTCCCAAGCCCCCCAGAGTAGCGCTTGGGAACAACAACCACCCACCCACCTACGGCTGAATTCTACCAAGACTTGAGACACCCTCATGAGATGCTTATAACTGCCTTTTGTAGTAGTTCAAACACCAAATATGCCCCAATCTGCATTAATATACACAGTGCAGACTGTCATTACGCTGCAACAGAAGCTAACATTCCAGCCATTTCTTATCTCTGCTGTTGTACAGTCGAGGGAAGGGTGCTCCTGGATTGGCTGCTTAAGAAACAACATCCAATAGCATGTCAGTAACATTGCTCCTATATTTTACCTCACCAACCTGCATTTTCTGTCAGATGTTTTCTGAGAGATGTTTGCTCTCAGATAGTTTATGATTTAGTAGATTTATTCATCACTAAAATCATCTGGTGAATTGTTCATGAATAATTTAGTTTGAACCTGCAAATAGGTGAATCCACAAATACTAAGCCGCAAACAGGGGCCGGTCCACTGTGGTTTGTTAATTTAATACAGACCCATTTAATGAATTAGAATATTGTTGAAAAGCCAATTTATTTCAGGAACTTTGTCATAAGTGAAACACATATATTAATTACACATAGATGGACATCTGAAAGCCATTATTTCTATTAGTTAAGAGGATTTTCCACTTAGAGGATTTAAGTTTTTACACCGGACCAATAAAAAAATATTCAATACAAAAATGCAGCCTTGTCACCTGCTTAAAGGTTATTTTCAAAAAGTATTTTTATGTGGACAAACAAGACTCATCAAGACATATTCTAATTTATTAAATATGACTGTAAATGCTGTCTGAAACATGATATCTAAGACAAACTTATCTTCTCTGTCAGTTACTTCATTTTTAATGCAGCCAAGGTGTCATGTTTCCTACTAACACTGGTTTACTAATAGCCAAATTCTCATGCTATACATTTCATAACATGCTTTATGTAAATACTTACCTTTATTTCCGCTTGACAGAAAAAACCCTTTCTGACTTAATATAAGTAAATTCAGCCAGTGAGGAGTTAGTTAATGCTTCAGGTTTTTATCTATTGAGACCTGGCACTCACAGTGATGAAATATTTTTTTGTTTCTTCTATTATGGTGTTCACTTCGGCCTTCTGTGTCAAATTTAAATCATAACCGGAGGACAGCCATCAGCTATCTGATGCAAACAAAGTGCTCACACCTGTACCATTTTATGGGCCAGATTGCACTAGCATGTAACCAGGACTTTCCGTGTATAACAATCTGACAAAGAGCAGACAGCTGGCTTAAAACGTGTTAAAACTACGTGGAATGCGATGTTAACGAATGGTTCAAATGCAGTAAGATGTCTCACAGTACATTCTTCATGTCCTCATAGCAGAAAGCTAGTCTGAGGGTGATTTCTTCATTTGAGCGCTATTTGTAACAGTTCCCTGGTCCCCCTGCCCTTTCAATGCGATAAACAGTAAAAACTAAATTTTCATTATTTAACTAATGTATTGTTTTCAGCTTGTGTGCCCGCAATCTTTTCTAAATTATTAATGTTTGTGCTTGTTTAAGGAGCATTACCTCTGACACAGGCCTTATCCTCATTACTTTCTTTTTGAAAATATTACTCAGTTCCTTGCTTACTGTCATATATTTTCCCTCTATTTCGCTCTACTCTGTAATTGTGTTTCCTATTTGCTGCTTGCTTTGACCTGGTGCTTGGATGTTTGGGGCTGTTACTTTCATGCTGATTAATTCCTTTCTTCCTGAAACAAATATCCTGATGATTTACTTTCAGTGCTCTGTGCTCACAACTGTGTCCCCTTTTTACTTACTTGCAAAGTGCTGCATGCAAAAAAGAATACATCTAGAAATAATGAATATCACAACTATTTGAGGAGGCCAGAGACGCCACTGAGGCACCAGTGTATATTTACTAATAGCAATCAAAATAATTGCACAACTTTTTAAAGATGTCCATATGTAAATTGTGGCTGCTGCTAATGAATATTTTTGGATTTGATTATTTGGATGATTAACTGATTAATCAGACGTAAAATTGGCACATTTTGTGGATTTTTCATTTAACCATTTAAGCCTTTTCATACAATATTAGAAATACATTAAAAATAATTCAATTTCTTTTTAAATAAGAGAATAAACGTTTTATTGCCTAAATGCCCTTACAGCATTCCTTTAGTGATCACTTGATCATTTGTAGCAAAGGATGCATCTGCAGCTAAAAAAATACTTCTAAGATTTACATGATTTACACGTCGTTAAAAGGTACTAATTATTTTGAACTATGCTACTTGTTTAATCTTAAATGCAATTTTTTTTTTATCTTTATGCTCTAGTTCAATGATTCCCAAAGCTGGTCCTCAAGCCACACTGACCTGCCTTTCTTCAACACACCTCATTCAGATGACTGCAATTTAGCGAAACCCTATTAATTGAAACCAGGTGTGCTGAAGCAGGGGAACGCCTAAAACATGCAGGGCAGTGTGCCCTGAGGGCCAGGGTTAAAAACTTTTCTTCAGTTAACGATTAACCAGTTGATGATTATTTCAATGATTCATCTCGATCAATCTGATTAATTGTTTCAGCCCTGTAGTACTTTGTTTGTTTTAAGCAGTTGAGCTAATATTTCTGGCCATATTTTGTCTGGGGTCTGGTATTTTTCTGAGTTTGGATCCCGGGGCTTTTTGTGGCAGGCTCTAAAATGTGTGTGCTTGCGTTGAATGAATCACCTGTTTACCTTTAGATCTCAGTGTTCCCTGCTCTACAACATTTTATCTGAACTGTAGAGAAAAGCCAGTCTTGATCAGTAAGCTAGCTGTTTAGAGATGCTCTGCTGTTTGTAACACTTTCCTTCTCAGTCTGCGTCCTGGCCGGAGCCAAACTGGAGAACATTTTTCAACACTTCCCTTGTTTTTTTTTTTCTTTCTTTTGTGCATCAAAGGACAGAGGCCTAACAAGATAATGTCTGAAAAGTCCAAAGAGGTCCTATCAGGCTGTTCCTATCGTAAACAGCCATGTAGTAAGAGCTTGTTTAGAACAATCAGGCTAGTAAACAGAATAATCTTTTTTTTTTTTCCATCAGCCTGTGTTGAATTTCTAATATTGTCTCAAACATAAGAACATTTAGTACATCCACAGAATTTCAGTTCTGTGGTTATAGAGTTTTTGCTATCCATGACCAAAGACTGGCTAAATAAGCATTTTATAGCTACTTTCTATTTGTTTTCTTGCATCCTCTGTTGGGGAAATGGCAGACATCTTCCTGGCTCAGCTGTTCCATCCTGCCATTCTCTACTGAACCAAAGCTTCCCTCTATCCTGACTTTTTAATTTGGCATTTAGCTTACAACATAATCACCTATTCAGTGAGTGGGCGGGTAAGCTAGAGGACATTAACCACACTAATGGTGATCTGGCAATGGAACGATTGGCAGCGTTGGGCTAACTGCAGGTCTGCCGACTGGATTCATCTGGCAACAGCTGACTATCTGGACATGCTGGCTAAAACCTTTTCATATCAGCACTTAGTCCACCATTATACATAACATAAAGACTCTTGTTTATTTAGAATTTTAATATTAAAGCCCAGACTCACTCTGAGCTTCCAACACCAAAGCTTTTAAAGAAGATGGCCAAAGACTGATCAAATACTATGTCTTTCTGGCTTTATTAAGCTACTTTTGTCTGGACACCTTAATCCAGGGTTTCAAAAATATTTAGTTTGAGATTAAAGCCTCTTATATTAAGTTGTTACATTTAATTTACCCACAGAGACAAAAAAATAACTTCCATCCCCCTAAATCCAACTGAAGATACCTCGATGTAAACAGTGTGAGCAGATACCCATTTGCAGAACCCCTGGTGATGTTGTTATTTATTGATCAAAGCCTTTCCTTTGGCTCGGTTCTGACTGGAAGCTTGAGCCAAGGGTTGGTTGTAAGCTTATGTTCATGTCTGCATGTGTGTAATGAGGCTAGTACAGCAGACGTACACATGCGAGTGTGATCAAAGTGTGTGGTGTAGTTCCCACCACGGCATACTGCATACACATAGGTGTGTACCAGTCATAGTTTCATTGCCTTGTAAAAGTTATTCATTCCTTTGTAATTTTGCATGGTCTGAGGCATTTGCTGTAAGTGTAGTGCAGACGTGTTCAGCCTCTCAGGTTGTCAGTCTTTTCACAGTCCTGAGGAAACTCCACAGACTATCTACCGGCACTGAATAAAACCATCGCCAACAAGCTATAAAGAAGACAAAGAGACCGAGGGACAGAACGATGAAGAGAAAATGTGATTTAAGACACAATGGGGGTTGTCCGCCCGGCACGACAAAAGCCATCTGATTGGTTATCAGTGTGAGTCACAAATCTGCCAATGCCATATTTTTAGAGGTCAGACATCAGGCAACAGGAGAGGGAAGAGGGAACAGCATGATGCTTCATGTAGGTGAGAACGTGTCAGAGTTCTGCTGTCATCTTGGTCAATAACTGGCTAATAATACATACAGACATGCTGTTTAACCTGTAGTTTGCTCTCATTCTAGTTAGCATTTTCTCATAGATTTTTCTGTCTGTTATTTGAGACATTTTGTCTGAGGAATGGATGTCCTGGCATCAGTTTTAATGAGCAGTTCCGTTGATTTCAACAATGTGTCAGCTTTAGGTGTCATCCTGCTGAGCAGAGTGTCCTTTATGTTGTATCACTGAAAGTGCACATTGCTGAGGTCGTTGTGATGGATGAGCATGAAGCAAGCACATCTGACTTTCACAAAGGAGACTGAACATGCAATAAATATTTGCCTTGTAAAAAGCTGCGGTACTTACCCCAACCTTACCCAATAGGCATTTTAATGCAAATCTACTGCTGTCACAACATTGTTTGTTTAGTGTCATCCTTATTTGACTTTGAACATGCATAGCTAATAACATATGCTGATATCAAAAACATCAACTTGTCAGCAATAAAAATACCATATAATAAAATGTAAATATGTAATTTATTCACATCACAGTTATATTTTCAAAATCAACAAGAAAAATTGATATTAGTGAACTTAATTATTTTAAATCCTAGTTCACATGGCAGGATTTTTGGTCCCAATATTCCCCTTCCGACAATCATAGAAGGTAGAGTGTTCTAAGATTATTACTTAAGAAAATTATCGGTGTTCATCCTGCTGTGTGTGGTGTGTTAAGATTGGTCTGATCAGTAAAATCTAAAATCTGGGATATTCAGCATGTTGGATTGGCTTGGCCCAATATGGCAGCGCGTGTGGAGTCCCCTGACTGTGAACGTGAACATATCCTGTTTAACGTGTTGAAGTCTATGTTTTCCTTTATCTCTTTTAGCTATTTGCATGCTCGTATATAAGCACACACACACATAAGAGCGCATGAGCACAAAGCTAAGGTTTAAGGACAATGACACACTATAATGCCGTCTTTAGGGCGTAGCTTAGACAAAGACCAACAAAGAGAACTAGAAACTGTTGTATGATGCCATTTTGCTCTGTTAGCCCCTAAGGATAGCAGGATAGCATGAACAAATGGACCAGCGCTGTATTTTAGTCTTAGTAAATGGAATTCATGAAATCAACTCACTGACTCCTTCAGCCTTGTACATCAAGAACCTAAATGGAGAAAGGAAAAATTTCCACAGATGCGACAGGTAGCCAATCAAAGAGCACAGAGGGGAATCCCAAACAAAGAACAGCTGACATGAGAATCCGGTGGACATCAGATATGGAGGACTGTCTAGATGATATGTGGCAACATCCTGAATGTTTATTCAACATTTGGTGCAAGGAATATCAAGAGAAATGACAAGGAGAGGAGTAGGACTGAAATTGCTAACATAGTTGATATAACCCGTAACTTTTCAGCGATCTGTTGTTAACATGACATAAGTTAATTATGATAACTTTGTGCATTTATCTAGGGCTTTACACTGAAACAAGCAACATGCATTTCAAGTAGATTGTAGTTGTGCTAGTGAAACCTTTACTAATGCCTGGTTTTAATATTTGTTAACTAAACTTATATCTGTTATTTGTGCCTATTGCTCTCAATGTAATTGTAAACATCAAAACAGAACAATTTCCTTATCATAGTGCAGTTAATAGAGCCGCTGTCTCCACTCTTTTATCCAACATCTTTTATTTTTGTTATGTCTGTTATTGCTTATAATAAGTCCACAAACTATTCCCTTTGCATGGTCGGCCATGTTTGTGTACTCACATATTCTCAATGTTAGGAAGTGAAATGAGTTTGTGTGTGGTGTGTTGCTCCTGCCCTGTGGCTGCACACCCACCACACATGGTACAATCCAACCTGTTATACTTAAGAGTTTTTACTGGCAACTGTGTGGTCTCTGAGGTTTTTAAAATCCTGCCATGTGAACTGAAGCAAACAAGAAAATATAAGAAGATCAATAGTGTGACAGGTTTTACTATACGGTATCCGCCATGAAAGTGTGAGCTTACACTTTGATTTTTTCTTCACATAATCAAACATCAAGTTTACTTTAACCCCCTAAAACTTCCAACAGAACAGTTTAAAGTAATTTCCCTATCCATGAAGTGATAGCTCACAGACAGCATCTCAACAGAAACTAGTCTTATCTTTTCAGCTGTGTAACTTTGGGTGAACTGCTATTCATAGCAGCAACTCTGTGATCAGACCTTTGTATTAACTTGTTGATCCTGTCTCCTTTTTTGTCTTTCACTCGCTTTGCCATTCCTGCCATCTCACTGCAGCAATAGTCTATTTTCCAGAATCCATCTGCCATATTGCCTTCTCGCTTTGTTCCGAAACAAATCCCATAATCCTCTCAAAGGTCAGCCTTCTCTTTTCTTGCCTGTACAGCTCTCAGCACTTGCCATGTATTCATTTGTTTTTCCCCAATGGAAACAATAGAACAATATGGGAGATAAAAGGGAACGAGGAGGTGGATGAGATGGTGGGAGATCCTGTTGTTTCCCTCCGTCTCCCTTGTGCACCGCTGTTCACTCTGGTTTTGGCTTCTTTTTGTTTTCAGTCATTTGGATTCAGCAGAATTATTTATTGGCATAAGAAGCATTGTCAGAAGACAACAATGACAGTTCCTACACTGTCAGTGTACTGGCTTACTTAGTGGTTGGTTCCAAACTTAATTCATTTTGCTGAATGATTATTATCATCATTTGCCATGCTGTGGGCCTGGTTAGTAAAGCCAGAAATCTTTAGGTTCTGGGTTTTGGCAAATTCAAAGCAGGCTTGTGAAGAGACCTCCGGCTGTTTTTCATTCTCATGTAGTAACATACACTCTGCACTTGGAACACATATTAGTCCCAACAGAAGTCATCAGACCCACACACCCTGGAGCCTGTTGTGCGAGTAAACACAGAAACGGTGGCTAAATTAGAGGGAACCAGGGAACAGGGGACAGTGTGATCATTGAAAACTAAATGGCTGATTTGCATGTGCAACATTCATCTGCAGCATATTGCATCTATCTAGTGCTAATTACACAAACTATCAGCCACTTAATCATTAATCAATATTAATATGCATGATTATTAATATTTCTGTTTTTCCTCTAATGCTACAGCACTGCAGGGCCCCACTTACTTGTGTTTACATCAGCATCAATCTTCATTAAACATCTTCTATTAATTAACTGTCTCCTCTTTCCACTCTCCATCTCTCGGCAGACTCTCATCTCTCTACCTTTCACTCACTATATGTGGTTGTCACTCAAATTTGAACCATCTCCCTTGATTACACTTTCAAATGCAAATATTGGCTGGTCCATTTGATGCAACTCAATTAGGAATGCATAAATTATGATTATGATATGAAGTCTGAGACATTCCAAAAAAGTGCAACACCAATTTAAAGTGCCTGCAAGTATTTACCTCCTTTGGCGTTTTATCCATTTTAATCCTTCCACAAACTGATTATGCTTAATATAATTTGAATGTTTTGGAAAAAGAAAGTCTTTGTCCAAGTGAAAACTGATTTCTACAAAATAATAACAAATAAAAAAATATCAAACATAAAATGAGAGACTGTATAAATATTCTTCCAAATCTCAAAAACGATGACTATACAGAAACATAGAGGAGCAAAGAAGCAAAAACTGAAGACATCTGTTAGAGAGTCAATCATTTTCATGGCACTTCACATGATCTCTCATTCTGTGAAATAGGACTACATGGTGGTACAGTTGGTAAACATTGGGTGTTTCGGCATGGAGTGTGCATGTTCTCCCGTGCCTTCATGGGTTCCCTCTGTGTACTCCGACTTCATCGCTCTAAATGTGTGTGTGCAGGGATGGGGGGGTGTGCGTGTATGTGTGTGTGTGCATGGTTGTTTGTCCTGTGTGGCTCTATGTTGCCCTGTGATGTACCGGCGACTTTTCCACAGTTTACCCCACCTCTCACTGAATGCTGGAGATCGGCACTCCCGCATAACCTTGCATGACAATGGATTGATGGATAGATCCTGTTAAATATTTTCATGATGTAAAATTGTGAGCATGTAGTCCAGCCTGAGTCTCCATCAGCCGGATGCCTTAATCCTAAAGACTGACTTAACTAATGTCTCCATACTCATAATATTGAGTAATGTGTAGCTCTGCAGTTGTTGACTTTTAAGGACAGCGTTGTCTAATTTTAAATAACATCAAGAAAATATTTATTCCAGTTGTTGCTGCAGTTCACTGCTTCCATTTTATTTCAATCTCCACTAAGAAACTGGGTAAGGTTTTATGAAAAAGAATGAAAACATTTTTTAGATAGCGCTCCTTCCACAGGCCTTCAGGTCCAACCAGAAAGCAGAGCAAACAGGAAGCCCAATTACTTTGTTGTGTGTGATTTTGAGGAGACGTGTGTGTGTGTGTGTCTGCGTGTGTAGCGAAGATCTATAAATGCTGGCCTTGCGGCTTCATAACACATCCTAGGGGAGTTGTGAACTGGTCACAGTGTTGACAAGTTTGTGCGTCTGTGTGTTTCATTTACTGCCCCACAGAGACCTTTACGCGACCATACATTTAGTGACATTCACACTTTAACTGCTGCTGACCAAGCTGTTATTTCCTGTGGTGAGCTGACCTCTGCGTTCAATCTCCAACCCCATTTCACTAATTTGGACCCCAGCCTGTATTGTCGGCGCTAATCACGTAGTCTTAGAAAGATGGATGTTTTTTACTTTTTGGCAACCAAAAAGAAGCTGAAAGTGCAAACCGGACTTCTGCGAAGGCTAATGCAAAATCCATGTCCAATTTAACAACAAAATGTAATCACTTTGACCATGACACTCTTTTGGTTAAAAAAACATAATTCATGCAGATCTGTTTACATGAACATTGTTTGTTGGTTAGCCACCAATTCCTTGACAGTCCTGCAGTCAGATGGGGGTTACAGTCTCAGGGTGGAGTTGTGTTTGTTTGTCTGACAGCAAGTAGTTTATTTATCTGTAGACAGTAGGTAAGACCCTAACCCTTTTGGATCCTGTACCACTCAATGGGACATACTATTTTGGGTCACTGAGCTGACTGCATTGTGACATTTTATCTTCCCTGCTGCCATGAAATTATGTGCAAACTGCTTGTGTTGTGGTGCTTTCTCTGATACTACCGTCAACAGTTTTGTCCACTTCTTTGAACACATACATCATTCACACATTTCACACAATATAATGTCTATATGCATGGAAGAAGCCATAATCATGTAGTCACTTGCACATGCAACAAGCATGAGCATACAGCTATCAGGATACTGCTGTTTAGTTTTCCATTTCTTGTTGCTGTCATTAACTAACCATGACTTTCTGATTGATAGTTCAGATTTGTTTTGTTTCACACGGCTGTTGATATTTGCCTTATTGGTTCTGCTCATTTTGTTGTCCAGTCTGCTGCCAGGTGTTATGCATTCCAAAAGAGACAAAATCAGTAGATGTAACGTTCTCAAAGGTAGAAATATCTGCCCAGTCAACCAACCTCCATATGCTCTTTGGATAAGATACAATTTTTGTACAACAGGTTAAATGATTACGTCACTTTTTTTTATTTTTTGCTCTCAATATATCCCCACGTGTGGGTTTGTATGCACATGTATATAAATGCCTGTACACAGTTCTTTGTAACAGAGCAGCATCTGTTGTGCCTGAGGTGCCAGAAAGAGCCTCAGCCAGGGGACTTTACCACTAAAACATACCCAGGCATGCACCCAGACACACACACGCCAACATTGCTTATTCAGGTTACTGTCATCATCTCCAACCGTGTGGATGTTATCTTCCTCACTTCATCAATTAAAGGACTCTGCTGTGCGCTTGAGATTTGGCAAATGGTCCCAAAGCCCCAGAAGAGCAGCACACACTCACTGTTCATGTCGGGGTGTAGACGCAGACATGAACAGAGGAAGATGTTCCTGTAGTGCACACATGCCAACCAAATTCACAAAATTGTTAATGGTGTTGGTGATGGTGCATTAATCCAAAGCTTTAAGGAAAAGTCTGAACACACTAAACCATTAAAAAAAACACCACTGCTATGAGTGTGTGACATTTTGTAGGACTGTGTGTTACTCAGACAGATGAGCTTCGTGTCATTCTGCAACTCCAAACTGTTGAAATAAGTAAATGTGTGGGTTTGTTTCTGTACATGGAGCTCTGTGATTCATACTGTTAAAGACATTACAAGTGACACATTGTATTAATCACAGTAATCCAATTCTCTTTATCAGTAGCTGCTGCTGCGCTTTAATGAGCAATTCACATAGAGACACTCTCTCAAAAACAGGGTGCTGTGGCAAGATAACCAACCCACAAACTGTTCCTCTGAACCATACACATTCCTGTCAGTTTCACATCAAGGGAAGAAAAGTATTTGATGAAAAAAGCTTAAAATGTATGGCTGATATATTACTTTTTTCTTCATTTTTGAAAGGAAATAATATAAATAAACTATTCCTGCACCAATAAGCTTTATGATTGTGTACCTTGTGTTGTCCTTTGGGTGCTTCCACAGAAAAGGACCAGAGCCTTTAACTATAGGCTTTTTTGTTCCTGTTCCACTGGAGGGAGAGTTTGTTTTGCATTGTCAGCTGTAAGTCTGGTTTGTTCCCTGTGGGTGTTGCACTCTGCTAAACTTTTGTTTCTGTTTTCACTCCAGTGCTTTAATAATTTGTAGCTGCAGTAAATATATGGACGGATTCTAGTTTGGGCAACCTACAGTTGTATCATTCTGTTAAACAGATGGTGTAACTCTCTCACCATCACCAAACAGAGACATGAGACATTGGGATGTTTGCAGGTATGTCTGAAGGAACTAGGATTCCTTCCTAGTTCCTAGAAACTAGAGCTTTAAACCAGCATGTCCACATGTGGACATGCTGACTTATCCGTATGAGAAAAGTGGCACAGTGTAAATGAACAAACTGCTGAATTGGTGTGTTCTGTTCAAATGACACAAAGTTCTACTTTCATCAATCCACAGGTATTTTAGAGTAGCATGGTAAAATCCAGCCCCTTGTTCTATGCTTTGCTTCGTCCAGTGGGTCCGGACCCTCAACTATCGGGAAATTATTGCTTTCTGGAGCCGTGGACTCTGTTGATGTTTTAAACTGTATAATCTTGATTAAGTTTACCGGAAATTGCTTATGCTGTAAACACCCATCCCCCACTGCGAAATGCTGAGACAAATGACATCTTTGCGAACAATAAAATGTATTAAACATTCCTCTTGTTCAACGTTAATTGCTCAGTATTTGGAAGTGTGGAGAACATGGAGTGAATGGGTTTGTTCACTTCCTCCACTGCCATTACCAAAGTACAACCACAGGTAAACTGCAATTCTAAAACAGCCAGAAAATCAATGCCATTATTCACAACTCCTCCACTCTGATTGGCCAAGAGGAAATTAAACTGGAGAAATCAATCTCAATGAGAGAAATCCCAGAAGAGAGACGAGAATAGAGTGGAATTGCTAAGGAAGTCAATGACCAGGCAAATTTTTCACTGATGCTTTACAGATGGAACCTTGTGGCAGTTTTCTGGGAATGGATGGATGGATGGATGGATGGATGGATGGATGGATGGTTGGATAAATTTTGACTTCCCAATTGAGGTCTTGCTCTCACTGCTGTAAGTGGGTCACGAACAAATGAGAGTAAACTAGTCTGTGCAGCTATGTCGCTCAAATGAGTGCAAAATAAATTCTCAGAATATCACTAATTAAATTAGATCATGCTGTTTTATACCATTAATAAAAATATGCCATGGACTCGGCACAATCTGCATTCTGCTAATGTTAACAACCTCAGTACTCAGAGCAAATTAGCTTTAACTGTTATATTACTTGACAGTAGTCAAAGACGAAGATAAAATATAATCAAAAGTGCTGGACTCTTACTAGAAGCTGTCATGAAATATGCATGTAAATTTTAATCAGCTGGGAAGGCCAACCTGCAGTAGAACCCCCTTTGTGTTCCTGGAAGCAACAGTGATCACTGACCAATAGAGTGGGAGTCGCTTTGGCACTGCAACCTTATGCTGGGGGAGCTGCAGTCACATTCAAGTGATTGTGATTGGCCTGGCTTGAAGGAAATTGATTTAGTGGCTTGAGGCTGGATATGAAGTGTTTATGTGATATCACTGCTTTGGAGAGCAGCAGAATGAGCGAACAACGGGGTTGACTGGAGAGAAGGAATCAGCAGTAGTTTACCTCTGTGGCCTGATGTAATCTCAGTAAGTTTCATTGGCTCTGTGTCACACAATACTGTTCACAGTCTCACTGTAGAATAGTTGGATAGAGAAAATGAGGAAAAAAAGTTGAGTCTAGAATGAGAGAGAGTTCCATTATTCTCTGTTCACATGTTCAACTTCAGTCTTAAGCTGGACTGACTTTTCAAACAACGGCTCTAGCAGAGGTTTGTGATACTAAATGAAAGAGTTGTGATCATGGACAGTATACCTGTAGCAGCTGAGGGGATCATTTTACCTGACATATTAACGAGCTGTGCAGTTCTTGGTAATCCCATGCTCACTCGGTGTCCACCCGTTCCTCCTGTATGCATTTTTTCTCGTTTTTAATTTAGTAGATGTTTTATGAAAATATTGGGTATGTTGGAAAGTTCAAAAACATGCATGATTTTGTGCATGAAAAAAACTATACATGGGATACAAAATTCTTTCAAAGGGTTTTGTTTGTTTGACACAGTGCAGTGTGGAAGTGAACAGCAACAGCTGGAAATGTATCAAATGTTGCGATTTTGGTCCAAAGCTGAGTCTACTGGACTATCAGGTGTGAAAATACCCTAGGAAGTTGGAACAGCCAATATTGTGACATAACAATGCTGTATTTAACATGTCTAACTTGTATGTCTAAATTCTAAATCTTTGCTTTATAAAGTGGAACGTTGCTGTTGCAATTAGTCTTACCAGTTTCACTTTTTCAGACTCTAGCCAGCCTAAACAATAAAAAGTTTCTCTTTATTTCCTACTTCTTGGAGTTGTGTATTTTCTTTTACAGCATGGAAGGGTTTTCTGGGGTTCCAGTAGCTGCAGCTTATGGTGACCTACATGGGCTCCAAACCAAAAGGTCAGCTGTTATGCTGCTAATGCAGGGGGAGTATCAGCATTGTGTAATATGTGCCATAGCATGATCATCTGTGTTAAAATCAATACTCCTTGGACGGTCAGACAACTTGGCACAGAGTTTCATCTACTGAGTTCAATCTGTGGCAAAGTGCCATCAATTTGTCACTGCTGATGCTCCATTCATTAGGCTGCACCAAGTGCTAGACAGCCCCTTCAGATATATCGATGGTGTGCTTTAATGAGGCAGAATGGAACGCTTAAAATCTGTTTATGCAATGTTTCAAATGACCCTGTAGAGTTTTCTTTTTGCATTTATGTGTCTATTTGACCTAAAACAATACATATTTTTTTTTTACTTTAAATCAAAACACCATGAAGCAGGAATCTTTTAAAGTATCAGTCTCCAAAGCATGTTTGAGAAAGAGTGCTATGGTACCAATGAGGATGATGATAAAAATATGTTGCTACCTGCAGGTGTGCTTTTATTGTGCTCTTCATGTGAACCTCCAATTTTTCATCTGGATCTTATTTTTTACATCTTTGAACCACAAAATTGTGGCATTTTAACCCATAACTGGCATTATCTCAACGTCTTCAGAATGATAAACCTAAGCAATAAAGTAATAAAACACTGCAGTGTTAAATTACTTTCATTTATGCTTGACAGGCTGAAGTTGTAAACATTTAAATTATATTGTGTGATGCTTCAAAGGAATTGCAAAAATTCCTTAGGTCTCCATATAGCATTCCATCAGCAGAGCCTGAGGAATATTTGTTTCCATGAAGTGGTAAGGTTAAGGTCAGTACGTTGTTTTATGGTCCGGCATTTAAAGGAGAGAGTTTCCATCACCAGTTGAACTCTCACTGGGCAGACGGGGTTAAACCCACACAGCCAACATGGTGTCATACTCGTGTATGACCATGTAACATACTAGCATGTTTTGTGCTAGCTGCAAGCAGTAACATCAACGGACTATGCTGTGTGACCCCAATAGTGCCGCCCAATAACAGATTGCCACCCCTTGGGCTTTCCAGCATGTCATTTAGTGACAAGTACCATTGTTCTGAATGACTGGTTGGAAGATTTAAGGTCAGGATTTTGCTGATGATGACTTTTTGATGGTATTTCCATCATGTGCCATTTGTTTTCCTTTTAATGGTCCTTTTATAGTACTTGTCTTATGGCATAGAAATAGTTAAACTTGCTATCTAATGCAGAAAAGAAGACCATAAGACAGAGCCAAGCTGTGAATGTACCACACAGTCACACATGGCCTTTAGGTTTGCAGCCTAAAGGATTTTTAGGACATTGAAAGAGGATGCTCTTTGTTTTCTGAATTCCTCAAATAGCATCAACAGAAGACTCATTAGATCACTAAAAATAGACCAGAATCATAATGCTTTATTAACCATATTAGTTGTGCTTCACTAAATACATTGCCATTGATATGGCCGACTAAGTGATAACAAGCATGTTGGAAAATGCAGGGAGTCATTTTGGATCTTTAGACAGATCAAGCTGGTTAAGCAGCAGTCAGATCATTCCTGTAGGCTGATCATGCTGTTTGTTTATTCTTTCTGAAGCTAGGACGAATGACAGAGTTGGACTAATTCAATCTATGTTCTGTTTATCCAACTGCTTAGTCAGTAATGCGAGTGAGATTGGACAACCAAGACTGAGTGAACCATCACTCTGTCTGACAGCGAATGCTTACTGATTTGCAGAAGCTGTTAACAGAGTGATATAGAAACATGATTGTGGTATTGGTTGGCTTTGTATTTGCTTAAGAAGGCACAGCTGGATACTTTTAATATGTGCCTCTGCAGATGACATTGACATAATTACAAACATAAAATGCATATTTTATACTGCTCTCAACATTTCATCTTCCAAATAACATAACTACTAAATTAAAAAGTAGGACAATCTGCCTTCAAGTGTTTGGTAAGCTGCCTAAATACAATTGGAGTGTTGTGAAATCTGTCTCAAATCTATCACGACTCTGTTAATTAGCATCTCTAACTTGTATCATGTCAAGTACAGACCTGTCTGACTCGTCAGTGCAGCTGAAGTAAATGTAGTTATGCTGACATGAAGCTGTCGGTCATTTCCCTACCATAAACATGACTGAAAGATTTCTATGCATTAATCAGAGAATATCAAGTGATAAAAAACCTTTTGGGACTGTGGCCAATGTTTTCATTTGCTAAAGATTTAATGCTGTGTGTTGCAAGCCAATGTGAAGTAAATTCAATGAGAAAAGCTTCCTGAACAGCTGTAACGTGTTTTGGTCCCTACACCATTGCTAAATGTTTTTATATCTGATAGGTCAGTAGACAAACTTGCCACAATATTACATGTTAAGCTGTTGTTTTTCACTTTCACACTTCATTGTGTCAGACAAATTAAACCTTTTGAGTCAACTGTGTGCTGCTGCACCAAGAACCACTGAAGGAAACAAAACTGAGAAGAAAAACGCAACTTCCTTCTTTACAAAATACAAACAAAAATGGAGTGGAAATTTCAGCAGTTGTAAGATTTCTCTTTAGTCTATCCCACAAGACCACGAGTCATTTCTCCCACTAGCTCCAGTCTTGTGTGTTTGTCATGAATGCAGTTGTCTGTCCACTGCCTCCACTGCCTGCTTTTGGTCTCTGGTCCACCTGGCATTCAAACGTGCATTCAGACCAGAGACCCAGGTTTTTATTTTATTTTATTTTTTTACTTTAATTTAAGATCAATAAACAAGCAGTGTGCATGCATAAGAACCATCCTTGACAGAGGGTGTTTAAACATCTTAAGATATTGAGTCACTAGACTCCATCTTTGTAGAAAAATGTCCATTTTCAGTTGGACCTTTGAAGGCAGGTCCAACTGCCTTCAAAAACTTAATAACTTAATAATAAGAAGAAGTCAAAGCTATTAGGTTATGGAACATAACTTAATGTTATTCTTGTTTAGTTGGAGGGGATGATTTTCTCCATTTCACAGTAATAGTTTTTCTTTCAAGTAGCAAAATAAACTGTAATATATATCTCCGGTCTTTGTGAATCAGGGTTTCAGTAGGAACTCCCAGAGTAAACTACACAGGGCCCTTTGGGATTTCAACAGAAAGTATTTTTTGTGTCTCAATTTTTATATCTTCCCAGTATTTTTGTAGGAGGTGACAATACCAAAAAGATGTGGAAGTGCTCTGCCATTATACCGCAATCTCTCCAACAGTGGCGTTATATTTTTTTTTATAAAATTTGGCAATAACTAGGGGGAAAACCTTGGTTTTCGGGCAGAGCTGAGTTTGCCTTTTAAGTCCACATCAGAGTTCAATCTACATCTTCCCAGATGAATCAAACTTTTTTGGCAAAGCAAACTAGCGCAATTAAAGCGGACTAAACAGGACTTATCTTTTAATTTCCCATACTGCTTTGGATAACTGCCCATGTGACTCATATCAACACCCACTCTTGTAAGTGACGTCTTGGTTGATTAATACTGAGACAAAAACAGACACAGAGTGAAAGTTTTACATCATTAAGATAGGATGGAGTGGCATGTGCCACTGAGATTGAGTCATAATATGAAACTGCATCACGGTGCAACTCAATGACAGTGACTCAGACATAAGTGACAGTTGGTTTCACATTCACTTCTTTTTTGTAACATTTTCTGCTGAGAGATCAAAGGTAAATGTTGAGGTGAGAAAACGAAGATGCTGCGATAACGAAATGCAACTTTTCTATACCTTCTATGGACAAACTTTGGGTTTTTGTTGCTGTGTGCGTGCTCTCTGGGTGTTTTGCTGTCTGCCTTTGATGCATGAGGCAGGTCGTTTGATAGAGACATGACAGCTTCACACACTTGCGTGTAGGGGTGTGTGTGTTTGTGTGCTTATTGACAGCTTCAGATTGCTGTGAAACGCACAGAGAGAGCAGTCTATTCCCTTTTCAGTCTGAGGCACAGGCAACATCCATCACCACTGTCAGAGAGAGGAGGAAGAAGAGGGAGGGAGGGAGGAGTGACAGGTGAAGGAATGATCTTAATTCTGAGGGGATTTTTATGTTTAAGGGTTGAATACACATCAAGTTCCATTAGAAAGCGAAATAGAGTGGTGGAGGCATTCGAAGACGAGACGAATCTGGTTTCCTTTTTGCTTTCCTTCGTTGTATTTGATGTTTCCTTTTTCACATTTTTTTTCCTCTGTAGCTTCATATACCACAGTAAACAAACATACACACACTCACACACATAATTTATTTTACAGGAGCAGTGGCCAAGCTAGAGCAGAATAACAGGGATCTTTGAAGACTTTCTTTTCTTTGTCTGTCCTTCAAAGCTAAACGTTTTCCAGCTCTCCTTTTCTGATTCTGTCTTACATTACATTACCCCTCTCAGATATTCATTCTCCTTTTTATTCCATCTATTCATTCACCTGATTATAGTTATACAGTGAAGGGATGGTGCGTAGAGTAGAGGAAGAACGACTGCTGATAGTCCTCACCCGTCCAAGGTTTGATTCCCTCTGCTTTTTCTACTCACTTCCTGACTGATTTGTTGTAAATAAAAGCCACTAGTGTCAGAAAAGTCATCTACATGCTTCACTGGAACACAGTTGTTAAGAGTCTGAGACCTTGAAGTCAAATATCCTTCATTAAACAACAAAATAAATGAATAAAGTTGGAGGACACTGTCTATATTGGGACTCACTCAATATGTGAGCTAAGATAACGGTGCTACATTTTTACACTACGTTTTGATGTTTGATATTTTCCTCTCTTATTATTTTAGCACTTTCTAACTCTTTACTTAAGATAATGTCACTGACCATGTTAATGGATGATACAGAGAACATTACAAGAATCATTTTTAGCCCGTATAAACGATGGCAAGATGCTGCATGCTCAGCTGTTTTAAAATGTGGTTGTTGCTACAGCGATGACGCATGAGCAGCCAAAATTTGTATTAGTTCACCGCATGAACACAATGTCTGTCCTGGCTGCTTTTGGTAAATTGGATTATTGAGTATCTGTAATAACGGTGATTATTTGAAAACTGTTGGTATATTTGAAAAGGAAAAACAAGGTTGTAAAGAGATATGGGCATGGATAAAATGCAGAAGGCTAGTCTGCTTAATCAAGGAAAACTGAAGGAAGAGCAGCCCAATTAATGTGTCACCCGTTTTCACGTCCCTCATGAAAACAAGCATGCAGGATGCTATGTGTACAGAGTTAAATTGTTAGAGAGCATGAAGTAAAAAAAAAAAATGAGGTCAGTGACCATTATTAGCCTATAGCAGGACTCCAAAAAATACATTGATGAAATATTTCAGGGCATATTCCATCAGAAGAAGGCTTGTTGAAGCATGGGTCCTTTATCCATCAATCCACTGTCTACACCTGCTTATCATTGCAAAGTGTAAAGGAGCTGGTGCTTATCTCTAGTCGTTGGGTGAAAGACTGGGTTCACCCTGGACAAGGCAAAGCAACCGTGCTGCCAACTGTTCTCTGGGCTTCATCTCTAACTATCAACCAAGAGTTCGGCCCAGACATAGAACACATGATGTTGGCTTCCATTTCGACATGTAAAAGTGGCTAAAAAAATGAAGAGTGGTGTCTTGTTTGAATGACTGTCTCAAAACCCGAGACTTTTGATCCTTGATTAAAGTTCTTTTTTCTTTCTTCGGGGTTTAATTCCTGCCCTTGGGACTTTTACTTCATGTCTTCTCCCCTTCTCTCTCTGCCCATTTCCTGTCTTACTAGCTTGAATAAAGGTCAGTAGTTCCACAAAAGAAGTGGCAAGGCAGGAACACGAAGACATCTATTGTGAAGCCACCTGTGAATACCTCAAATCTGCAAATACCATTGATCCTCTCTCACTGCCTGGGTTTGATAGTTCAAACACTAAACTTACTTTATATGTAAAGTAAGTTTGTAGAATACACTCAGTACACTCAGTAGAAACAATCTTAGCACCACCACAAAGGCTAATATCTTGTGAATAGGCAGGGGTCCACTGTACTAATGTCTAAATTGTTGGCTTTGGACAGAACATGAGTCATTTTTCTAGATTTAATAAAGACAATAACTGGCCAACCTAACCTAGTCAGGCAACATCTTATTGGGCTGAGACTTGAAGGAAGTTGATTTTCTGCTATGTTTTAGAATTGTAACCTGCCTGTAGTTTTAGTAATGGCAGCGGAGAGAGTGAAGGAAGCGGTTCAGTTCTTGTTGACCAAATACTGAATTAACATTTACAGCCATCTTGTGCAGATAGGCACTTCTTTCTTTGCAGTGGAAGATGATTGTTTACATCATTGGCGACTCCCGATGAGCTTCATGACATCACACTGCATATGTTGCATGCATCAAAGCCAAACATTAGTCATTTCTAAAATTTTAAAACTTTAGCAGAGTTCTCGCCTTCAGTAAATAATCCCACATTCAGGCCCTTTGAATGTAGCAAATAGTGTAAAACGAGGACATGGTTTTTTAACCAGGCTAATTCCCCACTATTCTTTTCATTCTTTTGATTCATGAAAATGTTGAAGATTATTTTTGTCGTAAGGGTCCTCTAAAGGGTATCAAACTGTTGCTTGTTCTGTGTGCTAACTTTACCTAAGAAACATCTCCACTCAATGGTTCTTATGTATCTATACGATCTGACCAGATGTATCTTCTCTGTCCTCATCGTTTAGTCATTTGATATGGAAGCTTGCTTTGAGGCTCTTTAGCTGACCAATATCAACCTGCGTATCCACCTCTCCTCTGTAGTTAGAGGACCAGAAAGGGAGCTATGTGATTACACTGTAATTGTGTTCTTGACTTGAGGAGATCATTCAATCACAATTGTAGAGCCTTTGCTTGTGACAAATCATGCTTAACACACCAGACTTGGATGATGCTTCTTAACATAACCTGCCCTGTTCTTGCAGACGTTTTATTTTCTTAGTGCAGATTGTGAAGTGACCTCAAGTTAAGTAACTTTAAAGGAGAAGTGTCAAGTATGATGAGCTCATGCAGAAACAGCATACAAAGCAATCATTCATTCTCTCAAATGCATATAGTTTATCCTCTCAAAGAATATGTGAGACACATTTGAAGAAATTCCACTTGTACATAATAAAACCAAAACTGAAGTCATGTATAAACTCAGTGGCTTTGACCTTGGGCAAAAAAAAGAGAGATTGGGAAATCCACCCCATGTTATTTATCATATATTTCCCAGTCCAGAATCTGAGGGTACTACATTAAATTTTGAAATTCACAAGTCCAAAGGGCAGCAAAAATATCAACCTACAGTACATGTCATTATAAGAACCTGTGTCAGGATACATGACCAGCTAGTGATGCGACTGACAAAAATCAATCAAGTACTGCAATATTTTTCATTCAAAAATGTCTTGACTGGATCAGGTTAAAGTCAAGTTAGAATTTCTCAGAAACGTAGTGGAAAAAAGTGCAATCTGAGTACTTTGACTCATTTCTGATTGAGTCACAGAAATGTGTTAGCCTTTCCTCTGTCTAACTGGGTGTGTGTGTGTGTGTGTGGGGGGGGTGTGTTTGTGTATCTACAACAACTGTCAATGAGTACCATTTTTTGCACCATGATGCTCTTTTAAATTTTTCTTGGGAGTATATTCTAGCCTCAGCAGGGACAACACAATTGAGTTCTGCTAGAAGAGATTTGTCCCCCACAGATGTGACCACATATCCTTTTAATCGTTCTTCTATAATACATAGTCCATCCAAAATCCTTTGATGAACTATTCTTTGCACCCCAAGAACCAATTAAACCATAGATTAGCTTCTTTCAAAGTAGCTGGGAAAAGATAACCCTTACATTCACTAACAAGATAAATCTCTTATGACCCACTTCCTGTTTCAGACAATTATAGTGTCTGAGTTGTGGAATCCCTGATGCTCAATATTGTCAAGTAAGAAATTCTCTTATTGTGTTTTTACTTTCTGTATATCTCCCAGGTTTACCCTTGTGTTCATAGGGCTTTCCATTACACTGTTTAATTGTGTGTGCTAATTATTTAGCCATTACAATTTCACAGTGTGTTAATGCTCAGTGATAATGTTCCTGTTTTGCCAAGTTTTTGCTGAACTGTGACAAGACATTGTGATTCAGCAGGGTCCCTGACTCATCTGCTTCAAGCTAAATTTCAAGATGTAAAATACAGCACTTACAGTAAGGGCAGCTGTTCTTAAAAGGTTGGAATGTAAAATTTTAAACTCTTTAGAGAAGCAATGATAACCCTCTGCTTTGAAACTAAATCCAGTTTGCATACTGTTGATACTGATGAGACTAGAATATAACAGGATCAAGAACGAATAATTCTTACACCACATCTCTGAACAAATTTTATGACAACTGTATATGTTTAAAAACTTAGTAAGACTTTTATTTATACATAATTTTTGGAAGTAAAGGTTAATCTTTACTGAGATGGGTTACTGTAAATCTCTGGTATCCACGTGAGTTAGGGATCAAAATTTCCTGTGGAAATGTAAAATCTGTGAATACTTGAGACTCCCTCTAAAAATAATTAAAACTGCCTATTTTAATAGTTGACACTTTATATACCTTAATATGCATTATTACACACAGTGGAAACCATCTTTTTTTCTGCTGTTGGGTCTAACGCCAGTCAGCACCAATGACAGTAAATGTGATAAACAGATTACTTTCCTGTGATTCCTGTGTCTACCAAAGAAAGGGCTGGGAATCTCATTCCTGCTTCTCCCATCATGTGTTGAAGTTGGACTTGAAGTTACAAATATGTAACTTCAACAGATGTTCTTTTTTGTACTTTCTTTTACAGTGATCAGAATAAAAACATATGTTTCTCAAATTGATTTATTTCATCACATGCATTTTATTTCTTTCTAAGTTTCCCCTTTATATTTATGCCCCTCTTTTTTTTATAACTTTATTTTTGTTGATATTTTTAGAATACACTCAAGAAAAAAGTCAAACAATACATAAAAATAATAAGAGACAGAAAATACAGGACAACCAAAAACAAAAACTGCACACTAGGGGCAGGACTCTTAATTAAATAACACAAAACACAAGGGGACCCTTTATATCCAAAATTAGACCTGTAACGTTGGTGTGACGTTTGTCCATTTTTCCCATTTGTCCTGACATTGCTCTTCCTGTGTCCTCAGTCTCTGTGTTAGAATCTCCATCTCGAATAATGAGTTCGCAGTCTGTATCCTTTCCTTTGTGGTAGGAGGTTCCGGTTGGCACTACTTCCTGGTTATTAACTTTTTGGCCTCCACCAACAGAATTTTAAACAAATAACAGTCCTTATTAAGTACAGCATTTTCCAATAGATCAAGATATAAAACCACACCGGTCTTAGGTATTGTGTAACTCAATATTGTTACAATCTGTTTGTGTATTTCATCCCAGAACTCTGTAATTCTGGGACAAATCCAGAAAATATGTGCATGGTTAACATTAAATGCTTCACAGCCTCTCCAACATGGTTGGACTCTAGATTCGAATTTACTGGTAATTTTGGGTGTTATAAAAAATCTGATTATATTCTTCCAACAATGCTCTCTCCAAATTCTGGAAGAGGACATTGTAGTTTGGGTCTTTCAGATAGTCAGCCAGTCCTCTTCTGTTAGCAAAATTCCCAATTCCTTTTCCCATTTTGTTTTAATAGCCAATGTGTCAGTGCCTCTATTTTCTAATAGATATTTATAGAGTAAAGATACTGTTCTATGCTTTCTACCCTTATAGGTCTCAATCAGCATTTCGACAATCCCATTTTCTATTAAGTCTATTTTATGTTTTATCTCTTTGTTATAAAAGTCCTTTAATTGTAGATATCTAAAATGATCTTGAGTTCTTAGAGCAAACTCTTGCTGTATTTCCTGGAAACCTTTAAAGTGCCCATCTTTAAGGACTACACATAATGCTTTTAAACCTTTTCCTAGCCATTGTTTAAATTGTGGGTCTTGAATAAAATATTTATTGTAAGTATCAGACATAAATGTTTCTCTAATTTGAATTTTTGGATTATATATAACTATTTAAGTATATAACTATATAACTGTTACTAGTGAGATACTAGTGAGAAACTAGTAACAGTATTAACATTCTTAAGTGTATTCTTGGTAGTCTCTATATCTCCAATGATACTCCGCAATTCTTTTCCATGGACTCTTTGTTCAATATTTTTCCAGTTCGGTTCATAATTTTCAGCACTTATGTTTATTATGGAAGTTATTTGGGCAGCATGATAATATTCTCTAAAGTCAGGTAATGCCATACCTTCTTTCTTTTTTTATAATTGTAAAATTTTAAATTTTATTTTTGGTCTTTTATCGTTCCATACGAATTTAGATGTAATCTGGTTCCATGTTTTAAACTGTCTATCCGGGATTTCTATAGGTAATGCGAGAAAGAGATACAATAACCTTGGTAACACGTTCATTATTATAGGTTCAATTCTGGAGCTGAAGTCTAGTGTTAGGACATCCCACCTTCTGATATCCCTCCTAATTTCTTGGTCCACTCTAATAAAGTTAGCTTTATATAGATCATCTATGTTTTTCATTAATTTTATTCCTAGGTATGTCATCATGTTAGAGTTCCAATTTAAATTATATTTTCCGCGTATCGTTTCTGATGGTGTATAACCAAATATCAAAACATGTCTTTTTCAAATTGAATTTGTATCCTGAGTAGAAGCCAAACGTCTCTAACCGATTGATCAGACAAGGCAGCGAGTTTTCGGGGTCTAATAAATAGCTAATTACCTCATCTGCAAACAAACCTATTGTATGAGACTCATTATGTATATCAATACCCTTGGGATCCTTATGTTGTTTTATGTGTTGTGCCAGTGGTTCAATATAAATTGCAAATAACGTTGGTGATAAACAACAACCCTGACGTGTAGAGCGCTCTAGTTTTATGTTATCAGTTAGGTTTCCATTAATCTTGATTCTGGCCATTGGTGATTCATATAGGGTCCTCACACACTGTACAGCCTTTTCATTAAAACTAAAATTTTCAAGTGTTTTATATAAGAAGTTGTCAAAAGCTTTCTCTGCATTGAGACTGATTAAAATAGCTTTAGTTTTTGTATTTTGAATATGATCTATAATGTGAAGTGCCCTCCTGATGTTGTCTCGCGTTTGGCAACCTCTAATAAATCCTGTTTGGTTCTCAGCTATGATATCTCCAATGAATTGCTCAAATTGTTTTGCTAGTATAGAGGTATAGATTTTATAGTCCATGTTTAGAATAGATATAGTCTATAATCAGAGCATGTTTCGCTCCTCCTGTTTTTTGGAATGACTGTCATAATCGCTTCTCTCCAAGACGGCGGAAGCTCTGTATGTTCCAATGTATACTTAAATGATTTTTCTAGTAATGGTAAGAGATCTTCACTGAAAGATTTGTACCACTCAGATGGCAGTCCATCACTTCCTGGTGTTTTACCGTTTCTTAACCTATTAATTGCCTTCTTTATTTCTATTTTTGTTATATGGGAAGTGAGAATGTTGTTTTGGGTTTCTCCAATTGAGGGCAGGTCCATTGACTCCAAGAAGGCTTCTATCTGTCCATCCTCAGCGGAAGGAGATTGACTGTATAATCGCTGATAGTACGTCCTAAACATGTCCTCAATAGTTACTGGGTCATATATCAATTGATTTGTCTCATAATCCTTTAATTTATGGATATTTCTATCAGATTGTTGATTTTTAAGTTTCTTTGCTAACAGTTTTGTTTCTTTAGATCCCACTTCATGATGTGATTGTCTAATAAATTTTGATTTCTTTTCAATTTCATATGATAGTATTTTATCAATATTGTTTCTTAGGTCTTTTATTTTTATAAACTAGTTGGGATTTTGGGTTAATTTGTGTTGTTTTTCTGGTTCTGTTAGTTGAGCTCTTTCTTTTTCATAGGCTACCACTCCAGATTTTTTAAAGGCCACAGTTTTTTATATCAATTTTCCTCTTAATACTGCCTTAAATGCATCCCATAATATCACCGGATTAACCTGTCCAGCGTCATTCTCTTCTATGTAAGTTTTTATATCGTGGGAAATTTCAGCTTTGATTGTTTTATAGTTCAGCAAGCCTGCATTTAATCGCCATGCTGTTTTACATTTTCTGGAAGGTAGATTTAGTTTTAATATTAGGGAAGAGTGGTCAGATATACTTGTGTCTTCTAGTTTACGTTCCTTTACCATATATATGTCAGATTTATTCATGAAAAGTAGTCAATTCTAGAATAACTTTTATTGGGCGCAGAGTAATGGATAAAATCCTTTATATTGGGGTATAATTTCCTCCAGATATCAACAAATCCTAATTCTTCAAGTGTCAATTTAATTTTTTTTGTGGTTGAGTTTTGTTGTTTTTTACTTTGTAAAAGTCTTGTGTTTAATACAAAATTTCCCAGTTTTGAAATCCCCTCCCCAGACCAAGATTCCCTCTGTTTCCATAATTATTTTGTTAAGAAGGCTATTAAGGAATTGTATTTTACTATTTGGGGGGTTATAAACATTGACCGTGTTACTATTACATTTTCAAGAGTCCCCTTCACTATCACATACCTCCCTTCTTTATCTGACAGTTCATGGCTACAATCAAATTTTACAGAGTTATGAATTAGAATTGAAACTCCTCTTTTGTTACCATGTTTGAAAGAGCTGTAAAATATATTTGAGTAGCCAAAGCCCCTGAGCTTTTCATTCTCCAATTTAGACAAGTGTCTCCTGCAAGTATATTAACTGTGCTTTCTCTTTTCGCATTTTAGTTAGAATTTTTTTACGTTTTACAGGATTATTCATACCGTTCACATTCAACAAAACAATCTTGGCATTATCAGCCATTATTTAGATTAATAAGATCACCATTTGATTCTATTAAACCACAGATGAACAAATAAAACAGAAACTTCCAAAGGCAGAGACGTGTGAAGACATCCCTCGGGATCCCTGCTGGTGGGAAGAGGGCAAAAGACCACAATAGGGTGGGGGCCCTCTCTAGAAGTAGAATAAGGTCTACTTGTACTAGATAGGTCCAACATTAGGTAAACGCTACAACATTTACTCCATTCGGTATTTTGGTTAAATATCTATATCAAAAGACCTATAACAAATAACTTTAGTAACAAAAGAGAGGTTGATCTCCA
>CAEGAE010043526.1:0-12573 GCA_903067095.1 Girardinus metallicus
GCAGTTGGTAGAGCTGTTGCCTTGCAGCAAGAAGGTTCTGGGTTCGATTCCCAGCCCGGGGTCTTTCTGCACGGAGTTTGCATGTTCTCCCTGTGCATGCGTGGGTTCTCTCCAGGTTCTCCGGCTTCCTCCCACAGTCCAAAAACATGATTGTCAGGTTGATTGGCCTCTCCAAATTGTCCCTAGGTGTGAGTGCATGGTTGTTTGTCCTGTTTGTCTCTGTGTTGCCCTGCGACAGACTGGTGACCTGTCCAGGGTGAACCCCGCCTCTCACCCGGAACGTAGCTGGAGATAGACACCAGCAGCCCTCCCGACCCCACTAGGGACAAGGGTGTACAGAAAATGGGTGGATGGAAGGAACATATATCCCCTTTCATGGCTACCATAAAGAGTTTAATTTAATCAGGAAATAGCTACTAATCAAAGGAAATTTACTTTACTGCTGACAGAAGCTTGACAGATTTTTGTTTCTGCTGGCTGAAGTCCACTTCTGCAGAGTGGATGTTTTGAATAGAGTAGGTTTAACTCATACATTGCATTAATCACTGCACTCAGTGAACACAGCTTCTTGCAGCTGCCTTATTCTCTCTGTTGTTTGCGTGACAAGTCGGTTTCTCCTTTGTTCCATCCCTCTTTCTTAAACTTCTCCATCATCTCTCAACATTAAAAAAAGACATTCTCCTTACATCCTGTGCTCTGAAAGCCCCCCCACCCCCTGCATCAGCTGAATCAGGATGTTTTGTCGGATGCTGCTTCTGACACTCCCCCTCCCTCCTACGCCTCTTTGGCTCTTCCTATGTCTAAGGGAAGTCCTGGGTTGTGGTCCAATCATTTAAGTTTTTATTAAGATGCAGAGATAGCACTGCAGGTTGATTACTCAATGGAGCCGCTTGAGGAAAGGGTGCGGCGAAGCCCCTCAATTAGACGTGATTTAAAGAAGACCAAGATAGTAAAGCAATTACAGCATCAATGCAGGAAGGCTCTGTGTTTAAAGCAGCACAGGCTGCTGAAGTTTTCCTTCCTATGTATATTATTACAGAATTTTATTTAAAGTAGGAGACATATATCTAGTAATTAGCCTGTTTTTCCTCTTTTAGAGCATACATTTTTCTCAACAGACCTCTAATTGTCCTGGCATTTTTAGATAAAAAAAAAAGTATCTGTGTCTTTAAGACTTCAAATAGAGCAGAAGAAATTCTAGGATGAAAAATGTATAGAGCTAGGTCATTCTGGCTTGGGATCAGAAGCTCCTCATCTTATCTTCATAATTGAGGAAACAAGAAAGTAAAGCAACTATTTATCTCGGCATGTGAGCAAACAAAAGCAGTCCCACGGCACTGCAAAGCAACCAAACCTCCCTCTGCCGCCGCCACCTTTCTGTGCTGCAGCTGCTCTGCTCTGCTTCCTAAAATAGACAGTTTTACAATGTGTCTGCAAACTCCAAGCCTTGAAAAGGTTTGGGGACTCTTAATCAGACATTTATTTTTACAATTAAACAACAGGAAAATGGTCAAAAAAGTCCAGAAATATAAAAAGAAAAAATCTACATTTCAAATAAGAATGCATACATTATTAGAAGTTCATGCATTTTGTGACCCCTCAAGCTTTGTCATTTGCAGCCTCCATGACACAGTTACCTCAACAAAAACCCCTTATACACAGGGGTGAAATCCTACATTTTCCCCCTTTGCATTTTAGGGCTTCCATAGAACTAAAATCTTCCAAGAGGTTAAAAAAAAGACACAAAAAATTATTTTAATCTAGAAATTTTTGTTTACTTGTACATGACTTTTAAAATTGAGGGGAAGAAAAAATTAAATTGGACTTAGAAAATAGGTAATTAAGCTTGAATGGTGAACGGATAGGAAGAACATCATAATATATTTTGAGTCTTTGATGTGAATCTGAATTGTTTTGCACTGTGTTGTTGTTGCAGGTCACCACCTGCATGAGATTTAATTTAATAAATCATATTGTGCATGTATTTTATCATAAATATGATCAAAACAAAGAAGAGCAAATGTGTATTTAAAGAATAATTTGATTAATTTTAAGAAAACAATTGGACAAATAAAATGGCTTATCAACTCAAGATTTGCTATAGTAAACCTTGAGTAAATCCATCCAGAATGATCTCATGTTGCAACTCCCACCAAAAGAATGTTGACGGCAAATCAAGTGTTAAAATTTTATTTCTTGGTCCTTTATATATATAGATATATAGATATATATCTATATATCTATATATATATATTAAATAACAGAACACGAGACAACAATCCTTTTTAAAATCTGTTGTTTTTTTATTTCTTTCTTTGCATTTTAGATGTTTTCTGCAGAATGGATGAGGTGAGATTCCTTCTTGTGTATTTTGTTTTCTTAATGAAGAAAGAAGACTAAACCGGTTGTTGTTTTTTGTGCTTTTCTGTCCTTTCAACACTTTTCTTGTCTTTGATATAACATTTTCTAATAATTACATGTATTTTTTGTCTTTTTTTGAAAAGTACTCTAAGTGGCACCATTCAAAAAAGTTAAAAAGGTTAGCTTAAAATATCAGTACGGTCTTTTATTTTGCTAAATACTCTAGGTCGCCATCTGGAACCAAACAGCAAGTCTTGCACATAACTTGAGCTTCTCTGCATATTATCGAATTTTCCCTCTGGTCCCATGGGGTTCCACTGTACGCAAACAGTTCTCATTGATGCCTGTTGCACATCCCACAGTGAAACAATCTATGGCTCCCAGAGCAGTAAACTATCCACACACCTGCTAAACATTCAGCCCTCATCTTGAGACGCTCTCCAACCATCTCCAGATGATTTGAGAGCGTTTATGAAAATAGAAAACTGACGATTCGGACAAGAAAGCTACTTTTCGTCTCATCTGAATGTTCTGCAAAGAGCTGGAAATCATCATATGGATCCCATTGTTGCCATGGCACATATGGGACAACATATATGCAAGAATTTGACCGCACTTAAGCATCAGAAAAACAGATATCAGCATAAACATGATGAAAGCTTGTGATTGTTGATGACTGAAAGCGTCCAGCTCGCTGATTAAGCAGCATGTATGGCTTCTCTCTGAGTGAGCTTATCAGGGTGCAACTGTTCCCTTCAGCCCCAGCCACAGGAAACGACGGGTGTGGCGGGAGAGCAGCGCGGAGAAAGACAGAAGGAGCATCAACGCCTTATCTTCCTGCCTCTCAACCATCACAATATATACTTAGGAATAAAACTTCACTCAACACTCACTGGTTTACAGATGCTTTCTTCAGCACATACACTATTAGCATTATCTAGAACTCAATCTAGATTTCTGAAGATATTATTTAACATGCAGCATTTTTCAGGAGAGCTTCTTGAAACCCCCACAACAAAAGATGGATTACATTACATTAATTTTCACTCGAAAATATCTGGATTGTGTCTGCGCCACCAACCGAATGCCTGCTTCTAATCAGCAACATGCATATCTCTATAAGGAGCTATGCTTATAGAGTTTAGACAATGAGAAGTCTGATGTTCCTCAGAAAGAATCCAGCAAACCCCAAGAGGATTGTTGGGTTTTTACCAGCTGTAGAGAAGGTTCTTCAAATCGTGAAGAACCTTCCAGTGGGGTAGTTTTGAGGGAACTTACAGCATAGGGGTGTTCACATTGCCACAGACTATATATAAGGGTAACAGCAAGTACTTAAGTCAAGTCAAGTTTATTTGTATATTATATTTTAGCAATAAGGCAGGTCAAAGTGCTCTACACCATAAAACATCATACAGTCACCAATTACGTTACATTTTGTAAAATCCTATAATCAAAATCAGCAAGCAAATACACATCAGATATGTTGATCAATGTTCCAGTTAATCAAAGATAACTCTAAACAGGTGGGGGTTTTAGCCTTCATTTAAAGGCACTCAGTGTTTCAGGTGTTTCGCAGTTTTCTGTAAGTTTGTTCCAGATTTGTGGTGCTTAGAAGCTGAATGCAGTTCTGGTCTTGAGGATGATGCAGAGCAGACCAGAACCAGAAGACCTGATAGAACAACAGCAGATCTTTAATATATTGTGGCTCTAATTCGTTCAGTGATTTATAAACTAACAACAGTATTTAAAAGTCTATTTTGTGAGCTACAGAGTAAGGACTTTAAAATTCAAATGTGTTCTTATTAAAACCAGGATGTGATCTATGTCCGGGTTTTAATAAAAACAAGAGTCAGAACTGCCTGATTGACTCACAGGCATTTTACAGGGTACCTACAAGATGTTGTAGGTACCAGATATATTTGCTGGTACCTACAACATACTTATAGTACTTCTACAGGAGTATTTAAAGGGTAAACAATGTATAGAAATACTGGGCTGTTCCACACTTATTGCATTGTGTTGAGAAAAGCTTTGATTGTTAAGTTATTTACATTCTTTAACAGACTTTTAAGTCGGAATACATTCTTTTATAAGCAACAACTTGTTACTAATAGCTTTGTCTAAAGCAGATCTAAATCTAAGCCTAAATCAGAAATAAGCATTTATTACTTCCAAAATGATAAAAACTGACTGGATTATCAATTATATGCAGGCAATGTGTGTTTTTTTAGTAATACCACATACTTAAAATTTGCAAGGTGTTTTGCAAAAGCAGCATCATAGGTTAGGCTGGATGAATGCTCACAAAACAATAATAATATTCATAGGGATGTTTGCATTAGCAATGGAGACTCTGGTCCAGCAAATGTTGCATAACGGCATGTGGGAATCTAAGACAAAAGGAACACATTGAGCCTGATGGTTTGTTTATTCCCCTCAAATATGTGCTTTACGACAAGGTAGTGAATGAGGGGAGATAAATTGTCTAATGGCTTTTCTGGAATGTGAACTTCACAGAGAAGCTAGATTAGACTGATTTTGGCTGATAAAAAACTTCTTTGGTGTAGCCATTAATGTGTGAAGTTGGTCTCAATCTGCAAGCCTCAGAGAACATGTTTTTCTGAGAAAAAACACAACTTTTTCTCAGAAAAAAATCATGTTTCTGCTTTGATCCAACTGCCAACTTATTCCTAGAAAACACTGAAAAACCAAGGAGCTGCCGCTGGTTGCATCTACTCACAACGACTGAGACAAAAAAGGGAATATAGTCAGAAATGTTTGGCAATAAAATAATATTTTAACTGAGCAGAATAATATCTGGCAAAAGTATTTTCTCAAGCCACTGTATTTTGTAATCACCAATCCAGTGCATTATATTGGGATTTTATATGGCAAAGTGGCTCATAATTGTGAAGCACGATGCTGCTATCTCTATATTTCATTGAAGGTGATGTGCACTGTTACTTTTATGTCACACAAAGTTTTGTCTGTGTAGGTAAAATAGGTTGAGCATACATTTAGAAACAGGTAATTATGATTTCCGAGTGATCAGCATGACTGGAAGAGTGCTGTATAAGTTCAGTTCATTTGTCATGCATCAGGATTTATCACATCCGTTTATTCACATTTAGTGCCCAGGATAAATTCAGGGTTGAAGAATGGAGAGAATCACAACTGAATATTGGGGGTGGGGCTTTCAGCTGGCACTTCAAAGAGTTTAAAGAGTTTGTTCACTTACATCATAACTCACAGGTGGAGACTTTTTGCTCCTTGCATAAGTGCAACACTGAATGTAAACCAAAGTCGGAGGGTTCAAGGTGTAGTTCTAACAAAAACTTATAAGTTCACTTTAGAACAGCTAAAAGATTTTGAATCCTGGCTGAATACAAATGAAACAATCTTTTATTTATTGGTTCATTTTGAATTTTGTTTTGTACTTTTTAACATCTTGTCACATCACAACCACAAACTCCTACAATGGCATATTAGGACTATTCTATTTGGGGGAAAAAAATGAGGAGTAAATTTCAGAGTAATTTCAATCTCTGAAATTTTTTAGATTGATCTAAGAAATTTTCTGGAAAAAAAAAACTTGAGCATTTCTGAGTTTGAAACGTCAAAAAATTTCTAGAAAAACTAAAAAATTTGAGATTCATCTCAGACGTTTTCTAGAAAAAACCTTGGAAATTTCTGAGTTTCAAAAGTTGAGATTATTTGATTTTTTTTCTTGCAAATTTTTAACTTTTGAAACTCAGAAATGTTCTAGTTTTTTCTAGAAAATTATTGAGATTAATCTAGAATATTTTGAGGATTTTTTGGAGAAAATGTACTCCTTTTTTATATCTACAATGGACCTAATACTCCGTTGTACAAACCTCACAGTTGTTGAAGAGCAATAATAATTTTCAACTCTTGCCACACATTCTCAACTGTACATAAGAGTATTCTGGAAATAAATGCATGCCACACTTTGCAGATTTGTATGTGTAAAACCATTTAAATCATCTGGGGAAGGAAAATTGCTTTTTTAGATATCATTTCCATCTCTGCAGAGGGATTATGACTTACTTGTTACAGTTAGGCAATAAGCTTGTTTTCATGGCGGATCAAACACGACTCTGCATCAAAACCTCAAGTGTAATCAGGTGTTAGCAACAGCCTGAAAACCAAAACAATATGAACAATCTTGCAACATTCAGATAAGTGCTGTGAAATGAGATGGTTTGAGCTTTTATTACTATTGAACAGAAAGTAAAAACCAACCAGGCGCCGATCAAAACATCAGCAGCACCTTATATTTGAGTGGAGGACTTTATCAGATCCACCACGAGTTAAAAAAGACCCGATTTTCTCACTTGTCTTAAAAAATAAACTTTCACTTCAGCTCCATTCACTATGAAAAGCGTCTCAGTGAGCCAGAAAATTTGTACAAATCGTTTCTTTGTACTTTGATGTAATAATGAGTCAGAGCAAGTAGATTATTCTCAACAGAGCTGCAAAGGTTTCAGTATCTCTCAACATTTGAAAGTAATTTCCCAAAAGGCTTTGGGAAAACCTTCTCTCTTCTCAGCTCCAAAGCAAACAGAAATGTTTTGCTGGCTGTGATTATAGTAACTCAGCTCATTTGTAAAGCTCCCACACGTTATCAAAGACCTCTTGACCAAGGAAATTTAAATCAGAATCTCAAGTCAGATCAGAGTTGAACTGAAAAATGTAAACGGCATCTGCAGATCAGTTCAAAGAATCAAGTAAAAGAGTTAACAAGAAAAGCAAAACAGAAAAGCAAAGTAAAAATCCACACTGTCGAAAAAGAATATCCCATAAAAAGAAGGCAACACATTACAACCAATGTTACTAATTAGATTTTACAGTGTTTGGTTTTAAATTAAAGTTAATAAATTTTAAGATAAACAAATTAAGTTGGAGAAAATATAAAACTTTAAATTGATATAAATTAATCATAAAAAATCTATTTAATTCAAATGTTAAAAGACTGATGTAAATTAGTCAGACAACAATGTACATAAACAAAATTGTTTCGGTTGTTTTTTTGTTTTTTGTTTTTTGCAAGAAAACAATTTTATTTCAGATTTAACCAATAAATAAAATATTTTATTGGAGTTTTGTTGAACTGTCTTTTAAACTGCATGTTTGAAAGAAAATTAACAATATATTTTGACAAGTTTCCCACAATATTTAGTTTTAATTTTGATCTCGTTTTTTCTTCTGAGTCATATTTATAAGCTGCCTTGCTTCGTAGCACCTTTTGAAAATCTGCCCACAATTTTTCTTACTTTGAAACATTAACTTAGCTTTACTTAAGTCACTTTCAAACTAATTTGGTGGAATACAGTGCTTATAAAAGTATTGTATTTTTATTGCCCTTACAAATCAATCATGAGCAACAAAATTAATCTTTTTGACAAAAAGTAAAAAAAACAAAACAAAAAAAAACTTAAATGTAAAAGTAAAGCTGATTTCTACAAAAATAATGACACTTACATAAAAATAAGTACCAACAAATAAGTGACTGCATAAATTTTCACCTCCTTTTAAAGTGACTGACCTAATTCAACAGAGCCAGCCAGTTGTTGTCTCACAATGCGAGGAAGAGAGATCACCGGAGTGCAATGAGCGTCTCTAGTGATTTTAGTATAAAGACATCTGTGTCTGGAAGGTCCATTCACTGGTTCATCAGTATTCCTGGCTACCATTACAGGTGGAAGACAAAAAACACTCCAAGCAAATTAGAGCAAACATTACTGAAACGTATAAGTCAGGGAATGAATACAAAAAAAAAAAAAAAACCTCTGGTGGATTTCAGTTAACTCCATCGCCAAGAAATGAAAGGAAAATGGCACATCTGCCTAAATCAGTCCCAGAGGAGCCACCATGAAGATCACACTGTGTTCGATGTCAAGCTAACGTGAATCCACAGCAAATTTAAAATTGTGCACCTAATTTTTTAAAAAGGTTTTATGATTAATGTGACCATCTGTCGTCAAGTTTGCATGCTTGAGATGAATTAGTCAGCGCTATTCTTGGTTGAAATCAATTAGCAGCTGAATCTAATCAGATTTAAAGTAAATGTGAAGCCTCTTGCTTTTTATCTTTTTCTGTACCAGAGTTTGCTGGACTCTTTATGGAAGGATCCTTCTCTTTTATACTTTTTAAAAAGTTTTCCAGTAGTAAATCAGACCACATAATTTTTTATGTGATCGTGTTGTCATTGTCATTTGTCAGTATTTATAAAATACGAGAAATTAGCAAGAGTTGAGTGATATTGACTGAAAACAAAGGGGAAATAACTACAAGTGAACATCTACATAACAATATAAGTCTGTATGGCACCCCTTAATAACAAATAGTTCATAGATATGTTATTAAACAATATGCAAACACTTTATAAATAATGTATAGATGTTTATCATGCATTACTTAAGTGGAAGAAAGACACAAAACTTAGTGTGCAAAATCTTTTCACCTATATATTCCATTTGGAGTTGCTCAATTAAATATTTCACACTAAGTTACAAGCTTGTAAGGACAATAAGCATTTGTAAACATAATTATATAATAATATAATTTGTAATATTGTATTTTATTATTCCAGTATTGTTTTGATTCTTTCTTGGCCTTAATTAATGCACATTAAACTCTTATTAATGATTTCTGAAGTGTTTACAGATTAATTGATGACATCTTTGCATACTATTTATAAGTGACTTATAAGTGGAGCTTTCCTGTAAAATGGTACCAAAAAATAAAACAAAGTACACATTTAGTTCTCAAAATTATGCTCTACAAACCCAAGCAAAAACATAGTAAACTGTCTGGTTTCACCCCATTAAGAAACTACTTTTGTAAGGCACTATCAACACAGTTATAGTGGCTGTGTTGATAGTGATGTTTGTAATTTAATATTTGTTATGTTAGGTGTAATTTAAAATTTGTCATTTGATAGTTCTCTCCATATGGAAGCTGTGAAACCTGTGATAAATTTAAAAGAAAACGTGTCAGAAATATGTGTGGTTTTAAGAAATGTTGAAAGAAGACTTGACAGCTATCACTGCTTGATGGTTGGGTGTTATTATGTTTGTTTTTTGTTTAGCCGTCCCCACAGTCCACAGAGGAAACCCACCCCCTGTGAGTAAAGTGAACAGGGTGTAGGGAAGTGTGGGGGGTGTTCACCGTGGAGACTTCAGTCTGCTGCCCTGTCATTGGTCACAAAAAACCTTGGACCAGTTTAAAAGCAAGCGCCGCTTTCTTCCCCCCCTTTTAGACGGCACAACCCCTAAACACCAGAACAGATAGGGAGGGACTGACCCTCAAAGCTGCTGAGAGATAACAAGAATTGGCTTCAGGATGCCTGCATACTCCACCAACATGAGGCTGAAGTTCCCCATCCTGGCCTTGATTTTGGAGATAATCACCATCATCTTGTTTGCTGTGTTTGTGGTCTATGATGATGGGAAGGGTCATCATGATGGTCACCATGATACTAATACCACTGAAGAAGAATCACCTCTGCAGCTGTACCCTAGTAAGTGATGCAGAGAGATGCTTTAACTCTAACTAAAGCTTACACTGCATATGCTGTAGCTTTTCAATTAGCCAAAGAAGCAGAGAAAATATCCCAACACCTATGCTGTTTTTCTGACATGAGGTGAAATGTGGGAGGTAGTTGATATTTAAGTGAAGCTTTTTTTTAAAGATAGGAGCTGTGTGAGCCTAAAAACAGGAGGCTGCTTCTTTTCACAGGAACTTCTTTCCTGAAATGCTTTAACCTTGACTCCTGGCAAACAGACATAGAAGTGTTTCAAAGTTGTTTCTGGAGCAGGTTGGTGAAATGAGAGAAAAACGATACATGAGGTCACTTTTCTCTCCAACAGTCAGACTGATGCAGCTGAGAAGTGGAGAGGATCCAGCATGAGAAAGTGTGATCTGTAGCAGAAAGGAGGTTACATGTGATTTGCATTACTGTGTCAAATGGGTATTTACAGGCAGTCATAAGGTGGTCAGAGCAACAATTCAGCTTCTGGTGCTTGTAAAAACTTCATTCCCAATTTGGGCTTTTAGTGCTTTTTAAGAAGCTCCAAGCTCCTCTTTGCATTTGAACTACTTATCTGCATGAACATACACATAACTTACAGCTACAAGGTACTGTACAGTCTGTTGATGACTGGGTGGGGCAGGTGTGTGTCTCAGAGATTAGCTCAGTCTACAGTATGTAGAAATCTTTTGAGGCTTAGCTTCATCATGAAAAATTATGCAGTATTTCTGTCCATCTCTAACTTAATAGGCAAACTCTGTGTAAATATCATGCTCCCAGGCTGACTTCGCTCTTTATTTTTCCTTCTCCAGAATTAAATCTATGAACTTAGAAATCTAATGTAATATTGAAATTTATTTTTAAGTGTGGCTCAGAAAAATGCTGGGAAATCAGTAATTCTCCCTGAGAAGGTGATGCAAAAATAATTTCTGCTGTGAGACTTAAAAGAACCAAGACTTGTGGTTCTATGCAAAGACCCCCATTTATATGCAATAGTTGGTTTAACTGCAAAATATGCAACACTTTGTAACAAATGACTGAAACCAATACCACTTTCCTGAAATTATGCAGCTTGCCAAATTTAAA
This sequence comes from Girardinus metallicus, assembly GCA_903067095.1. Lineage (NCBI taxonomy): Eukaryota > Metazoa > Chordata > Actinopteri > Cyprinodontiformes > Poeciliidae > Girardinus > Girardinus metallicus. Next base: position 11,000 of record CAEGAE010043526.1, read on the forward strand.
TGAGAAATTAAAATGAAAGAACAATACATTTTGAGTGGCTTGCATCACTCTCCCTCACTCAGCTCTGTGATGCTCCTCGGGGGGATTCTCTCCTGTCTTGGCTCGCCCACTCAGCGTTACCTAACTTCTTGGCGCGTTGCCACTCACAGCGGTTGCTCACCATCTTTATTTCACAGGCATCCTCAGAGTACTGTTCACTGCAATGTAATACCATTCTTTGGTGCACATTAAAATCTGGATTAAGACTTTTACACTCAATAATTCCATCAAAACACAAGTGAGGAGCCGCATAAAAGCAAGTTTAAACATTTGGGAAAATTTTTTTTTTTTATCCCTGGACACTTCAGCTTGGTCAAAAGAGAAACAACTAGATGAAAAATGTCTTAAAAGATAATCCACACATACAGCCAAATATAACAAGAAGCACTGTAAATGTTGGTCAAATCCAAACAATTGATGTGAGTCCAGTTGTAGTTAGTAGGGATTATTTCAAGTTTAAGTTTCACAGTTAAGATTAAAAGTCTTTAAAAGGAAAGTGTAGCAATCTTTTGACTTTTCAAACTCAGAAATGTTCAAGTTTTTTTCCAGAAAAGTGTCCACATAATATCTATTTCTGTCTAGATGTGATTAAAAACTCATTGGAACTGTTCAAATTAACAAATTAAACCTAAATTATAACATTTTTGGAATCAGAGGTGAGGAATGTGGGTCCTCATGGACATTACAGAACAAAAGCAACACAGTGCAAAGATAATGATATAGTGTCTAACTTTTATTGTTACGTCCAGGATGCATTTGATTTTATAAATCATCTGTAGATTTGAAAACTAAAACTTTACCTTTGAGTACTGAAAATCTTTATATCTTTGCACAGTATTGAATATAAAAGGTAAAAATAACTTCAATCTGCAAACTGGTTCCAGACTGATAAACTTGTTATTCAAATTTTTCATTCAGTTCATGCAATACTTTAGACTTTATCAATGACTTATTATGCAATCATGGTAAACAACCATTATAATAGTAAAAAAAAATAAGCATTTCTAAACATTTAAAGGAATTTAACAGGCTATAGACAGGAAATTAATTCAATCTGGATCACATATTGGGTTTGAAAGCCTCTCAAAGAATTTAGTTTTTTTTTGGAGTTAGAAGTTTTTTTCCCCAACTTCAGAATCCAACATGGCTGCCTCACATAAACAGTGCTAATTACGTTCATAACGAGACACATTGTACAGCTCATCGAATCAGTTGTAGGCCCACTACTGTACAAAATCTAGTGCAGTTTTAGATTGTGAAAATTTAGGAAGCATCCAAGTACATTCTTGTCATCTTACAATGCTAATATTAACTACATGGCCCCTTATGCACAACAATGTAGAAGCCAGCTAGCCATCTAGTTAGCGGTTTTCCAGCTTGTAATAGGAATACATGTTTACTGGATGCAATGGTATTTCCACAACAATTTTAAAACAGTCCCCAAAATATTATGTATGGAATTGTTGCTTATATTCTGCTGTGTTCCAGTTTTGATACCAGCATTGGTATTTTGTAGTATTTACTTATATTTATAT
>CAEGAE010043532.1:0-23231 GCA_903067095.1 Girardinus metallicus
GACTGTTTCTCTTTTTTAATGTGGGTAAAAAAAAAAGGGGCCTTTCCCACACAGAAGCGCCCCCACCCCGCCCCCCCCCCCCCCCCCCCCCCCCCCCCCCCCCCCCCCCCCCCACACACACACACACACACGCACATTTTTATCCTCCTAACAGCAAAGCTTACACACATGTCTACAATCACACATACACAAGCCAAGGTAGAGCTGTCTGGCTGATCAATAGTTTCCTGTGCTGGGGAGGGGTGATGACTGCAGACAGCAGTCAAAGCCCTGAGGACCAGAGGGTGACACCCCTTATCAACTGAGCAAGGTGAAATGTCAAACACTGGATCTGGAGCTCTCTCCCTCCATGTCTGCAAATCTCTGTCTCTGGCTTCCTTTTTTTTTTATTTTTTATTTTTTTTTTTTTTATGATGACTCTCAGCTTCTCTGTTTCTTTCTCTAATTCGAATTGTAGTTCTTAACTTCTCTCTCTCTGAGTCTCCCTGAATTAATTTCTGTCTCTCGTTCCATGACATTGAATTTTCTTCTCTCATTGTATACATCATTCTCTCCCCCTTTTTTTTAATGTTAATGTTACTTTGCTACTCTTCCTCAGGCCATTTTTAAACGTTTAGTGGAGTCTAAACTGAATGATCGTTGTTTGATTCAGCTATGGCAGGATAGCCTTTCTGTTATCTACTGATTGTTTTTTTAATTTTTTCTCAAGAACCCCTTCGCCGCCATTTAAAACGCATTTTCTCTCTTTATCTTTCCTTCAGTTATTCCTTTACTCACAGTTTAACGTTTACACAAATAACACACAGCAGCATAGCATTCAAATTCAGCAGAGCTCAGATACAAATACAAATTTGAATATGGGGACAATGTTTGTGAGGGGGTACAAATGCTAATCTGGTTTCTGAGCACTCTGCATGTCTTACACCCTGTCCATTTCCATTGCCCTGAGCTTAATAACAACAGTGTAGGATTAGTGCAGGGTGACTTCACACAATAAAAAAAAAAGAAAGAAAGAAAATTCATCTCTTGGGTGGAAACAATGTGGACAACTGGAAACTTGAGAGGAGATTGTATTATTGAAAATAATTGGAATCAGATGTAACAAACAAAACAATGCATTTGTTATCATCTGATGTTGTAAAATGATAAACATATTTACAGAGGTAACAATGCTGCAATTCTATTATACATTTTATTTTTTGTTGTTTTGTTTTTGTTTTGCTATCACACATCGTATCATTCTGACCACTCTATAACATGTGGTTTTAATTCCTCATCTGGCTTAAAGATAATGATTCTCAGATTGGATTTATGATTTTTCAGCTTAAGCAGGTTTTTGCAGCCACCATATGAAGAATTATCATTAGTGCTATAATCTGCTGCTCTGCACTTGCACACAACATACACACTCCGGAGTTTAAAACAAAAACATAGCTGGTAATGATTGGAGGTGATTGTGGATACTGTTTTTTTTTTTTTCCCCATAAAAAGTGTATTCTTTTGCATTAAAATTGGTTCTTTTTGGTTAGTGACAGGAAACATGAAAACAATAGGATAAGCAGACACAAAAAGGTGGATGTTATTTGTGAAGACGGCATGGGAAGGGTTATGTTAATATTTTTGTTATTTATTTATTTTTTTTAATCAGCAGTTAAATGTAATATTTTCCTTCTATGCTGATTTTGCCACTTCACACCACATGCCCGTCATCTGTTCTATTCTAAGGCAAAACTGTATTTTGAGACAGCTTTATAGATACTCAGTGACACATACTCCAGTTAATGATTTTTTTTTAACACACTGTTCATGGCTGAAGACAGTATGTTATCAGTGAGTTAACTACTGTCTTCGGTTTCACCACTTGTCATGCATAAACATTTCAGCATATTATGTTTTACACCACATTCTTTTAGTAAATACTATATAATATTCTAATTTATTGACTCCATTTTCTACACTGTAAATATTGCAGCCTTATTTCAAAGTCGTCCATCAGTTTATTTCTAAATCCTCTGCACTCAATGGCGGATAGTTTAAAAGCTCAAAAGATTAAAATAAAACATTCTGTTTTCCAGTTGGCCTTTCTTTTGTCTGCTGAAACTGTTCGCCCTTACAAGAGCTTCAGTATTATATTATTCTGTACATTCCTTTTACTTTTACTGTACTAAATGTTTGAGGAAAACTCATAATACACATTTTCATTTTTCAACACTAAATCAGAAAAAGTAGATGATGAACAGTTTAGTCCTCACTTTGCAGTTTCTAGACAATCCAATTTTGGCAAGCTTCCACAACTTCTGCCCACACCTTAAAATTACATCTGATTTACCATGTTTCCGTAAAACTTATGAGATCATTTCAGACAACAAATCAAATGTAAAACATCATTTAAATTTTCAAATCAGTCAAAGTATAACTTCGAGCAACGCAGCTTGACCTTTGGCCACAGCCTGGGATCCAAACAGCCACTGAATAACGTAGGTAAAAGGTCCAAAACTGTTAGTATTGGACCCGAAATCTGTTTGGGTTTATAATATACAAATCCAAGTGTGATTTGTATAAGATAGTCTTAATAAGAGGATCACAGTATTATATTCCATAAGTCTTTAATATAAAGATTAATATAAAAGCAGAATAGAACTCAAACAATACAAGATACCACAAAACTCACATATGTCATCTGAACTGCATAACTAAAAGGAATTTAAAAAGTAAAATCAATACAAGATCAAGGCTTTTGTTCCTCCAAAATTTACCCTACCAATTTACTTAAGGGCAAGAACACCTGTTCCTAATTTTCCATGCAACGTGAGCACATCTTTACTGATTCATCCTCTCCACCATCTTGTCTCCGTGATAAGTCATCATCGTCATTCCCCCCCTTCTTCTCCCTCTGTTACTCCCCCAGGCTTCACCGTCTTTAATCAAGGCCTAATGAGCTTAATTGGTTGTTAAAACTTGCCAGAGTATGACACAGTGGTACTACAGCATATGCCATATGGTCGTGGTTGGCCTGAGGGCCCCAAGCTGCCAACTGTTCCCCCTGTCACTGGCTGACAGCCGCTACGATGGGAGTTTCTCTCCTGTTGATGATTCAGCAGTCAAAAGAGCTGTGAAAGGAGGAGAGGACAAGAAGTTGAACTGTGTTTGCATTTTGATGACTGCCAACCCAAGTGTGACTCTTAGGGTGGGAGAGGAGGAAGGGGGTGGGGGAATCGTTTTATTCTTAAAAAGGAATGCACTTCCACCAGAGTGCTATTTAATATCTGGATTAATGATTTTGTTTATCTATTTTCACTCATGATTATGTATTACACGGACGATCACTTCAAGTCATTGCACCAGGAACCATGTTCTGTTCTTCTCAAAATTCCCGTGAGACGCAAGTGTTGAATTTGTCACAAAATGAATTCATTTGGAAATGAATGAGTTTTGTTGATGCATAAAAAAAGTAGATATATCACCTACTGAATTCATGTTTCTGAAACATAAGAAAACATATTTCAGTATTTGGAAAGAGAGTGTGATTCACCTTAGACTTTTACCTTAAGACCACATTCTAGATTTCCATCTTTACTCCAGGCTAGTAGAAAAAAATTGTGGTAATTATAAGTTTTGTAATATTTATACACCCTTTTGCCACAAGTGTAAGCTGCACCCATAATGTTTTGACTTCAAGGTGCTGCATGGCCCCCTAATTAATTTGCTTCTTTAAACCCAGAGCTGTGAGGCCTCCTGCCCTCAGTCAATTTACTTCTGACCTTAGAATGACCCACGCTCACCACTTCATGACTTGGTTTATGCATGTGTGGATGAGTATGTGTGTGAAAAAAAAAAAAAGATTAAGTGTATTTTAGCAAAACAAGGAAGCCCACCATCTAACAAGAACATATTATGTAAATGATGTGCTGGCAGCTTCAGTGCCACTGGGGTTTGAAGTGTGCTTCTACTTGTGTATATTTGTGTGTCTGTAAGCATGTCTTTGTGTGTGTAGTTAAGTTTTCCTTTCTACCTATTTTTAATGGCGGTCTTAAAAATGAATCATTTTGATTTAGTGAAACTATAGACAGTAGTGATCTTGAAGTTGTGAAGCGACATAGATTCAACAGATTTCAAGAATGAGGATTTTATTAGAGTGCTCATAATTTGTGTGATCTATACAAAAAAAAAGGTCTAAAATATTTCGATTTACTGCCAGCTTCAAGAATTCATAATGGATGCATGACAGATTTCCTCAAATAAAAAATGGTATTCAGTTAAAAGCCTCTTGTTTGTCCCACAGTAACGATTTATGTCCAGCTGTAAATACACATCCATCATTATAATATAAATGCTAAAGGGATATTTTTATTATTATTTTTTTACATTTTTATCTAATCATTCCCATGAAATAATCATGTGTTTTTTAATATTTTCTTGTATAGCACTGAACATTTGTCAGAGTGACATGTTATCCTGCTAGATTGGTAATATTGGATTTTATTGTTATTTGCTACTTTGGATCAGTCCAGTGTGGTGCTAAACAGGGTATTCGTACAAAGTGTTTACAAGTGACTTGCTAAATTGAGAGTTTTTGTCGATTGTAAAGTATTTTCCACAAAGGAAGCATGTGAGAAACATGTGGTAAATGTAGATAATATAATTTAACATGATTTGTTATTTTAACATACACTCATTGTACAATGTCAGATCATTTTTAGCCTTCAGAAATTCTTTAATTCGTCGTTGCGTATGCTCGAGTTCTTGGAAACATGTTGAACCTCATTGACATAAAAACATCTGCAGATTAATTGGGTGCATATCCTTTGTGTGACTCTCCCATTTAACTGAGGTTTCAAAAAAATCAGATGCTGGATATGGGTGTAAGCATAACCAGCTACTACCTACAGCAACAGACACGCAATTATAATTTTTTCTTTACATTTTTTCTTCACAATACAATAGCTGATCATTGATTCATTTGACTTTCTACTGACTTGTTTTTAGTGACAATATGTTTCACATGTTATGTCACTTAAATTTGTTTCCGTAAATTTAATTTGTACTAAATTATCATGTAGTTATAAAAGCTATTGTAATTGTCTGGTGGATTTTTCCACTATGACTGCAGATAACTGTCCCTTTAACCACGAATTGATGTCATGGTTCTGAGATGGACTCACAACATGTTCAGGGTGAAATCTGCAGCAGCACCTCTACAATCCTGCAAAGATAAATGAGTGGATGGATGATGTTATGATCGCATTAAGAAAAACGTCAGATTTTTGGATGCGTCACTGAAAAATCTAGCATTTAAACTGTTACATTTTCACATTAGATTAAACAATACAATGTATTTACAATTAAATATAAATGGGGGGATTGGCCTTGGACACCTTCCCGGTCTTAAGAAAAAATGACTTTTTCGAGTTTATTTCTCCAACTGATGTCTTCATCAATGATCAGTCAAGTTCCACACAGACTGGCTGATTTCCTTGTCAGTACATATAAGCTGATTGAAAGCAACCAGCGCCTGTCAATACGACATGCTTGTATTTGCCTGTGTCCTGCCTGCCTCCAACCCAGCTGATTATTGAAGACCTCTCATAGCAGTATTGAGCTGCTGTCCCCACTCTTGTTACCTAGCTGATAGTTTCATTGTTTAAATGCAGAAGGAGGTGGGCTATTGAGAAAGCCAGACACTCTGCCCTGATGGTAAACAAACAATCTGAGTCCTGTGCAGAGGGAAAGTGAAGTCAATACAGTTGATTAATACACATAAAGGGGAACATTATGGACATCACGATCCATATTTTCCACTGGTCACTTTCTCTGTGATAATCTGGTGAAAGTTCTGGAAGATTGATGAAATGTTTGACATTGTGAAGATGATGATTGATATACGTGAAAAGATAGAATGGATTTAGCATCCTGTTTCTGTTGATTTGTTACATTTTATGGAGCTGCTGCATTTGTAAGGCTTTTTTTATTGCTGTGCATTTGATGCACTGGCTGTAGCTTTGTGCACTTTTGTCACACGCCAAAGCAGTAAAATACAAACTGAAAACAGCCAACAACTTGTTTTTGATTTGACAGTGGAATAAAGAATCGAATTGGCTGCTGGTTTGTTATTGACAAACCAAGCAAACATACGCCTCAAATATTCAGATGAAAATTTTTCAAGATATTTTTTGATTTTTGTGAACAAAAATGGGATGCTAAGTAAATTCAAAAATTATGAATAACCATGAATAAATGTCATGCATAACTGCAGCCGTCTTGGATGGCAGCTTCATGTTCTTAATAACTTGAAGGAGAAAATAAATATTGGGAGTTGTAAGTTTAAGTTACAATTGTATTTGTTTTTTTTACCTGGGTCTTTCCAGTAGCATTAACGTATCAGACTTTTGATCCAAATCAACTCCATTCACTGCCTGATCTGCTGTGAAAACTATTCATTCATTTATGTCCAGTCAAACTGCCCTCTTATGCTCTTTTCCCTTTTATTTGTAGAAGAACCTTGAATTAATTTTTTTGCAAGTTTTTTTGTTCTGACATTAAACTTGGACATATTTTTTGGTTTTTGGTTGTATTTTTTGAATGACATTAGTTGTAGTATGTCGACTTATGGTAAAATTTGACTTTCAGTATATAGAGTTTAATTGTAATGCTCCGTCTTTGTATGTGACAACAGATCTTCATGCATTATTGTTCATCTGTATTCCACAAAGCATTGTTTTGATGGCAAATATTAGACAAGCCTGTTTTACTCAGTACTTTCGGACCTACATTGTTTTCCCTCGTTTTTGTGTTCCTCCACTTTTATCGTTTATTTCTCATTTTCAAATTTTTGACATTACAGCTTCCCCCAGTTATATCATATTTTTTAAGTCCCTACAACAGTGAACTAAGACCATGTTGCAAAAGTGGAAAACAAGAATAGAAAAGAAGAACAAGATCATTTTTTGGGTAAAGAAAACATTTCACCAAAGACTTTGCATTTCTAGAAAAGACAGATACATACGGTTTTGTGGAAAAACAAACAAACAAACAAATAAAAAAAACGGCTAGCATGTTTCATCCTGCCCTTGTTGTATTCTGAATTTTGGGACACCGTTACAGATTTGTGTGTTTCATCTGCAAAAGCCGAAGATAACTGTTTGACAGTGCATTTTTCTTAAACCAATGTCTTTAAATCTCTGGTTTAATATATAAAGGTTGTAAATAGTAGGTTTTTGAGAATGTATTTTTTTCTGTCAGGGGTTAAAAGTAAAGCTGCTAGTTGCTACAATTAACAAATTGTAGTAATACAAAAAATTGTAAACATGTTGTAGTCCTAAAGTAATATGACTTTTTAACCAGAAGTCTTTTACTATTATCACTATCTATATAAGTATGCAGACATAGATTCACATTTGTTGAAGTATTTCAGAAAATACATCTTTTTATCTGTTTATCTGTTGGAGATTCAGTAATCAATTAATTCAAACAATAACAAGAGAACTCCTTTTTAACTCGTTAACCCTCTGCAGGCTGTTGCGATCTTCTAGTCCCACATCCGTTTTCATTTGGCTCATTATTGTCTAAGTGGTGCCACAAATGGTCAGAATGATGTCACTGATATGAATGACGACCATGGGAGAGATTGGTTTAAATGCCTCTGTGTAATTGAATCATGTTAGCCAGATATGCAATTAAATTATGTTTACTTCACTGAATGGGGTTGTGAGCAGAGTGTACTTAGTGTGAGATGAGCAGGCATGTGCATGTTTGTGTGAGTACCAGGATAAAAAAAGAGAGAGAGAGAGGGGCCAGAGCAATAGAGATGACTTCAAGAAGTTTTGCATCCTCCTCTTGAAAACAAAAAAGTAATTAAAATTAAAGTAGATTAGATAAATTGATCAGTCTCCCACAATTTGTGGAAAATCCCACTTATCTCTAGGCACAGACAGGGGGAAAACTGTGCTCCGTGATTCATTGGTTTGTGGAACCACAGCAAAAACTCGTGGTACTCACACTGTTAATGATTTTTATCAGACCTCCACATAGTTGTGGTGAAATTTTGAACCACAGTAGCAAAGCATTACTTTATTTCATTGAGATTTCCAGGCATCAATTTATACACAATTATTTTTTTACAGTCATTCTTTTGATAATTTTCTGTCGCATGACTTATATTGGGCCACGTTTCAGCTGTTGGATAGATGGCCTCACATTTCACCTCAGAATAGTTTGGTACATAAACTCTGGCAGCCTTCAGATTAAGCTATGGAAATAAAGACCACAAAGAAAATAAATAAATAAAAAGTGCAAATCATCACCTCTCAAGCACTTCACCTGGGAAGAGTTGCTTGAGCAGTTGTGCCATGTGATGTTTTGCAAATGCAAAGCTTTGTACCCCTGTTCTGGTCTCAAGTACCTAGTAAACAAATTTAAGAAGTCTCTTACTTCTCTTTGAATGTATTTTTGTTTATCTTCTTTATATTCAGATCCAGTATTGCAAACCTACGTTGGTCTAATTTATTCTGTTAAAAAGATGTCTTGCTTCTGCCAATCATTTGTAATATGCCATACATGTTCTTTTCCCAACTGTACTGCTATAAACGCTAATGTTTTTAAATGTCTCTGAATCCAACCTTGGCCTGAATTTGCTGGAATGTTCATATTTTAAAAGATTGGAAGCTTCTAAATACTTAGGAAAACTCTCAAATTGAAGCAACAATTGCTTCCCTAAGGTCATTGCTGATGTCTTTTTCTATTTGGCATTTGTCTATCACCTCCAGAATAGCAAACTGCCCAAACTCCTGCTTTTAAAAAGGTGTTTGCACTTGTCATTCAAGTTTATTTGATTGGAAACACCTAAATCCCTTATTCCCACCTAAATTCTTTAAGGGGTCCAAGGGAGTAGTTTTTTCCTTACTGTCAATAAAGACATTAGAAAAAGTAGTGCTTCTTTGTGCAGGTTGTTAGGGCCTCAGAGGGTCAACACAGAAGTGTTTGAGAAACATTTCTTACTCACGTATGGTAATTTCTCCTATTAGCCTTGTTTTTAGAATAATGTCAAAAACTAAATCCTGAACAAAATTTATGTATGGGCACACAGAAATTTCACACTCAACACAAACAGGCTTTATGCTGAATTGGAATCTTTAACATCTGTGCCAGGTGAAGGTTTTGAGTAGAGAAATGAAGGTCTTGAGAAGAGAAATGAAGTGATTACTTTGAAATCACACTTTCACGAGGCACCAGATGACAGTAGGCGAGTTAACTCTTTTAATAGGAAGTGATTTTCAACAGAACCACGCTCAGGAAAAGCTCTTATTTGCCTAAACCATTTGTGACAAAGTCAGAGATAAACAAAACAGTTGAGCAAAAACATCTAATAAAGAAATTTAAAAAATAGCATCAGAACAGGAACAACATCTGAGGAAACCAGAACACACTTTAACACTCACACAGCAGTGTTTCTGGCAGCAAAACCCACACAGATTTTACAACAATGTACAAATTATCTGACTTAGCAGGCCTCTAAGTGTGACCAATCACTCTGTGTAGACCATGGACAGTTGGATTATCTGAAAACACAGGCAACTTCACTCCTGGTGTCCATACTGTTGTTTCAGTCAGCCATTAAAATAACAATAAGTACAATACATATGCTGCCATAAGCTGACATCCATCCAATATGCTGTAGCTGCAGGGGACTCAACGGAGAGTGTGCGCACGTGCATTTGTACGCCTGTGTGTCTGTGTTTGCATATACTTGTCTCCAAACAATGAATGGACATGATGATAATCACATCTATCTTTGTCTTTGTACACCCTAATCTTTCAGAACAGCAACAATAGAGTGTGTGTGAGTCTGCGTTGGTGTTTGAGTGAGTGTGTCACTGCCTAATGATGCAGCGGTAATGATGGCGGCGCGTGGCGTCCCTATCATGTGGCGAAAAATTGATTAGCTAGGGGTCACATACAGCGGAGCCTGAAGCATGTGTGTTTGTGTGCGTCTGTGTGCCCGAATGTGTAAATGGCTGGGTGTTGTTGTGAGTGTGAGCATAAAATGTTTTTGTCGTCAGACCTCCTAAGCTGAATATTGATGTATTGATCAGGCGCTTGTGTTGCTTAAAGCCATTTGCTCCTAGGGGAGTCCTGCTAACACACATATACAGAAACACACTTACATGCGCGTACACAAAGCACAGCTGTATTGACAACTGTGTCATCTTTTCTGTGCGGACAATTGCTGACAACTGGCGTTGTTTCTCGTCATATTGTGTCATTGTCTTATCAAACAGAAACAGTGTGCTGCTACAAAGCACACCTGCCATGCGTCCTTTCACTGAGATGCTAATCCAGACACAAGAACCTAATGACATTATACTGCATAATAAGCATGTGTCCCACCTTTTGGCCCTCTATAGCACTGCTATAAAAGTTATTTATACTTTCAAGATGTTTACACTTTTGTGTCTAATATACAAATTAGGGATTGGAAAATGGAATAAAGATAATGTGTTACCAAATGTTTTTTTTTTTTTTTTGTGCATGAACTAGTCATCTGGTTCCCTGTAAGTTACAGCACAACTTACATTCTTATATCTTTGGAACATTTTTTACATTTTGGCAAGTCACAACCATAAATATCAATGTTTGTTATTGACATTTTAATGTGCATATTTCTTTTCATAACTGGAAAAGAACGAATACATTATATTTCAGTTCATATATGTTTCAAATAAAAATTTGAAAGATGTGATGTGGATCTGTTTTTCCAGCAGCTTAGTTAGACCATATGTATCCCTGAACATTTTATTTTATTCTTTTTTTATGGATTCAACAAATTTCCAATATGACTTAGATATGAACTTTGTGCGATTCTAACAATAAGCCTAGATCTAAGAAATCCTATCAGCACTGTGAGCTCTACTTGGAGAGCATGCAGTGCTTGCCAAATTTAAACCTGGCATAATATCTACATGGAAGAATCACAAATCAAATTGATGGCCATAATCAAATGTCTCCGAATTAAAACCATCCAAAAGAAATCAATGATTTTTAATAAGATCACAAACAATTTGTTGAAACACTCCATCAATCATATGGTCAGGTTCGCCTTTTCCCTTTATGTGTCTGAATGCTTATATGCAACACCGGAAAGATTAATAACATCAAACAATGCAGTGGTGCAGCATGGCATGCACTTTATCAATCAGTCAGTATTTGAGAAGCACAAATGCAATTAGCTAATGTGTTTGCCCAAACTCATCAGAAGATGCAATTAGCATGAGGGAATGAATAACCTCACATAATTTGTCAGGGAGGTAGAAGCAAATGTTCTGCAAAAAGGAGAAGGAGCTACAGGAAGTAAGGACAAGGAGGGAAGATAACCAGAAAGGGAAATAATAAAAATTACAGATGCAAAAGACATAACATGTAAACATAATAATGAATAGTCTGCTGACTGAAATGGGTCTTATCTATTGCACCTCCCAATCCATTGCTCCTCCTCTTCTCTCCCCTCTCGCTCTCCTTTTCTAATTACAACAGATGGCATTGAAGTGGCAGTCAGAGCATATTTCATCGGCAGGGAATAAAAGCAATTAGACATTCAATTTGGAGTGTAATTAATCCTACATCAAAGCCTTCATTAGTGATTGCTCGTTAGTGAAACATGCCTCTCTGAGAGGCCCAATAATGGCCCTCTTCGTCAGGGGATCAGTGCTAAGAGGGAAATCAAACAAGGTTAAACAAAAGCCATTGTTCCACTGGTAGACAGACGAAGACAAATGAGGTGTTAAGGCTGGGGTTTCGACTGACTATTTTACACACATTTTCCAACTCAAAGCTGGTTTTCTGGTTAGAGGTCTTAACTGTTCAAAGTGTGGCTTAATGTGATTGCCTCCTATATCAGTACTTCAGCCCTTGAGTTCCCAGTTAGGCTGGATCATGCTAAATGAATTTAAAAGTCTCTGGTGACAGCTCTTTCATTCCGTTGACATAACTTTGTCACAATAAGGCATTTTACTACACACAATCTACATCTGGCAAATGTTCTTTTAAATTAGTGTTATTTTTAAATACTACTTTGAACACTAGCTGATGAACTTGATTGGCAGATGTTTGTAGGTGCATCAATAACACAACGTACACATACGTAGGATAAGATATAAAACATAAGATGTTACAACAATGTTGCTTCACTGGAATTTACTTACTGGTCTGTAAAATATCTTGTTTGAAGATTGATGATCACTCCATACATTACGTTTTTTTATGTCATCATTAGTGATACAGTCGTAGCTGTTTTTAATTGTTTCCTTTACCAAGATGCCATATCATTCACAAACTTTGTTTCTTAATTCTATGGCATGGATTTATTTGAAGTAAGTACCTTCAACCGGCAGCGTTTGTCAGATTGTGCATATACCAATTTAACTGGGTTAAAAAAACACACTTTTCATTTTTACATGTATTTTAATTTCAACTTATTTCACCGTTTCTTGATCTTTTAATCCATTGAGTTGACTTGTATGTTTTTAAGCTTTTTTCATAAGTTTTATACATAGAATACAATTAAATAGGAGCACTTTGAAATGAGATAAATGTTTTTCTTCTTGTCGTAAGAAGAAAAACATTTCTTACAACATATACTTAATGTTTTACATTAAGTATATGCAGCTTAATGTAAAACATTAAGCTGCATATACTGACTACACAGCTGAAGCCAAATGTTGCTGAAAAGCCCCAAACCAACACAACCCTGTTCGTAATGCTTAATTCTGCGGTGTTCCGCTCTCTGTTTCTTTTGTTAATGGTTTTCAAAACTGTTTTCAACTATTTTGGCAAATGTGAACATAACACTTTTATGGCTTGTAAACTAACTTGTGCTCTCATGCTACCAAGCCACATGTTTTATTTTTTTTTCAGATTCCTGTAGAGTTTTTCAAGTTTGGGGTACTTGCGTTAAGGTTGTAGTAAAATTATTACACAAAAAACTGTTTTTGTTTGTTTTCCAAAAGAAAAAGTTGCCATAGGAAAAGACTATATCTGAAGGATGATTGTTCATCCTATGGAATTATACGTGATTTGCTAAAATTATTCCAATATCTGATATTTTAAAACTGCTAGTCAGGGTTAGGGTTAGAACAAATAAAGTGATTTTGAAAAAAGTCAAGAGCATTTGCTTTAATTGAAAATCAGTTTTTCTTTTTACAAATTTTGTTGACATATTGGATTGTTAGAATAACTCCTCAATATCACTGTTGAGACATTGATGCTCTGTTGTACACATCAAAACATACACTCAGATACTACCCATAACCAAACATCCTGGACCCACACACATCAAGCAATATTATGGTCTGATATGATGAAACTGGTTGAAACTTGCTCCAGGTGTACTGCATCCAGTTTCTAGTATGCTGTTGTTCTGTGAGCTGTGTGCTTCTATGTCCCCAAGAGGGGATTCATATTCAACTCTGATCGGCAAGGAGAGTCAGGTGAGGGGTCGCAGTAAGGAAGAGTACTCACATGCAAAATTGACACCAGGAGGTGAGGAGCTGGCGAAGAACAGGGGGATGAAGGGATGAATAAAACAAAGTACGCCTCTGACTGGGGGTGTCTTCAAGAATTCTAAGACTTCATTTACTCCAGAGGATGGTCTGTGTGAGTGTGTGCACTCCAGTGTATTTTATGATACATCAGAGAGTTTGGTTATGTGTGCTGTCTGTGCACATGAGAGTAATACAATACCCTTACAGAGGGCAGTACATGGCGTGCCTGTTACCCCAGACACACATCTATGATGAGCAGATGAAAAATGAATTAAAGAACAACAGAAGAAAGGGAGAAAGCAGACTAAAAAATGAGAGAGAGCTGTGGCTCCAAATAGTTGTTTCACTTGTGTGCGTGGGTGTGTGTGTGTGTGTTTTAGCATTTCTCACCTTGCAAGGCCAATTTTTCCAACAGCTATAATGTTTTGAGGACTTGCTGCTCCATATGGGGCACAAAGCCCGGGTTCCATAAGAAGAGGTGCTGTTTTTGGGTTGGACTCTAAGGTGTGAATTGTATTGAGAGTTAGGCATGCAATGGTTAGGTTTAGGTAAGGGTCAGGGTTCAGCTTTATAAATAAATGCAAGTCAATGAAAAGTTATTGTGAACTTAAAATAAAGTAATTTGTGTGTGGGGGTGTGTGTGTGTGTGTGTGGCCATCTTCCTAACACATACATTGCGGGTACCGATTGCTCGTTACAGGAGTCAAAGCACAGACCACATAACATTTGAGTTATGGGTTAGGTTTAGGATTATACATGTATCTAGTAGCGGTTTATACATCACAGACATTGATCAGTAATTGTGAAGTTGAAGAAAAACTTAAATAATATGGCGTACATTTGTAATCATTTCCCTTTATTCTGATACCCCTAAATAAATCTAGCATAACAAAAAAAAAAAAAAAAACAAACCTCCATGGTGCACTGTGTTTCAGTTGAAATTGAGTGGGAGCCGCATTTTGTAGGACTTTTTTTTCATACAGGCAAGCTGTATGAGTTGACGGGGACATGAATAAAGCTAAATACCATGTTACAACTGTTAGAAGCAGCCAGAGCCATGAGTAGGTCACCTCCTAGGAAGACATTGACCCAAAGCATACAGCCACATAACGAAAAAGGTTTTCATAAAACAAAAAAAGGTTGTTACAATAGGCATAAAGGTTCATTGTTCTTTATAGGATCATAGAGAATGTGTGACAATCAAATCTGAGATTGAGACATGTTGAAAAGAATAAACTTCATATGTGCAAAGTTGCTAAAGAATATCACTCTGTAATTACACCATCTTTTTGCTGTAATTGCAGCAAAAGTTGGGCTTCAAAATATTGACCCAGGGGTACTTAATAGATTTATGTGACACTTGAACTCTTATCTGTAGATAACTTTGAAAACAATGCAGTGTTTTTTTCAACTTCACAATTATATACAACTTTGCTTTGAACTACCACATACAGTCCCAAAAAACTGTGCCGGCTTTGGAGCTGTAACATGAAAATAGTTTTGCAAGGCACTGTACGTATGTATAATTACTTTAATTCCTAGAACAGAATAGATGAATCTACATTACCATATTATTTATGATGTTTAATTTAGAATAATAATAAAAGAGGTAGTGACTGAATATTGTATGTGTTTTCAGCTAAAACCAAATTAAATGCATTTGTCCATCTTTAAAAAAAACTGGTGCAGCTTATTTTATATATTGGATTAGAGTGAGGGAAAATTTTCCAAATTATAGGTGTATGTTATATTTTTAAGATCATAGTTCTTAAAGGTCAATATAAAACAATTACAGAATTATATTCTACAGATGTGTTTTCCTAGAAAAAATATCTCTTTGTGGGTTTTTTTTTTCTCTGTTGCTGCCAATTTGGTAGCAGTCAGGATTTAGGAGGATGCACAGTTTGTCATTTGGCCTCTGAGACAGATACTAAGAGTTTTGGCTGTGACTTATTTGAGCTAATGGTCCAGAACATTGTGAGCACCCCCACACCCAGAGGCAATTTCATAGGCGCACTGGGCCAGTGCAAATGGCCCATAGTATACCTCAGTGGTCAACACACACTTGCCAGGCCCGACATAAGTGCACATTTCAGCATGCACATACACCTGTACACGCAGGCAGTAGTCTCTCTAGACCTATTTGTATCCCTTGGAGGCCATACTGGTCAGTGTTAAACAGTCATGATTTCCACATAGCTTCTTATTGAGCGAAGTAGGCCATGTAAAAGGGTAAATAATCATGTAGATAGGGACAGTGGTAGACAATTGTAGTAAATCACACATCAAAAACCATAGAGGGATGGACAATTGTATCAAGAGAAAAAAGAATATGAAAGGAAAAAGGAAGGTATCCCTGGTGAAGTGGAAGAAACATTGAATGTTCTTGATTAGACGGTCAGACTATATTTATGCAGTGGTTTAGTTACTGAGAGGGCAGTTAATTTTCCTTGAAAATTCCACTTTAGTCTAGACATTTGAGCAGCACATTTACAATATCTGAACTCTCAGCAAGACACCAAAATGACTGGTCAATTATTTCCACCTGGGGCAGTCACACAAAATACACACACCATCACTGACATACACACCAGAACATAACTATAGCCTGTCTTTTTTATTTGTTTTATTTTTATTTTTTACACACACTATATGTGCATGTAATAAATGGTCACAAATATCAACAACACTACACAAACACAGAGACAAATGAAAATAGCTATTTGGAGAAACTTTAATTTGGTTGATTCAGATTGCTTTTAGTTGCCAGGGGTACTTAACCCACCTGTGGTGTGGTTGGAAATGATGTCGGATTTCATTATAATACATTACAGATGGTTATATTGTGATGAAAATGATTTTGTTTGGGAAAAAAATAGGTAATTAAAGTTTGGGGAAGTGAGCGAAAATCAAACCAAGTTATAACCTAACACTCTACTTCTTTGTTACAGCCCGATTTCTTCAATATGTTTGTATACAGTGTAGTGTGCAGCATTATGACAGTTTTTCTACAGATAATGATTTGATAGTGAATGTTTATCCACTTTTTATTTGAAGAATATTTTAGAAATGTTACATTCAGCAGAGATCCACTGGCATGATGTTTACAGAGTGCACTTACATTGATAAACAGTCAAACCTTGAGATTAGGTGCCATCACAATGGGAGCACATCATTGCATCGACATTATTAATGTCCTTCCTTGTGGATGCATTAAACATGAACCAATAGAACATATTGATTATATTATTTCATTTAGAGCTAAATTTCTTTCAATGTTTTTCTTTAGTTTTATTTTTCTCTTGGTTTTCATTATGTCCGTGGCTGCACCCATAGCATTATTTATTAAATTATCTTGACCATGAGAAAACTGTGTGGTATAACATTATTTTCCAGTCTAATCCATTAAATTTCCCTCACTCATGAGGAGACATTCATGCAATATATGCACACCTCCCAACACCCCAGCTGCACTCCCATTACTTGCCTTGAGGAACTCATGAAGAGGTTCAAAGGTTGTATGAATATTGTTTTTGTTGTTCTTATTTGACCCAAAGCAGGAAACAGAAGACAAACACACAAAAATGAAGCTTTTTAAGTTTAGCATGCTTCTAATTTTGTTCTGGCCTGCACATTATCAGATATAATTAACCAGGATGGCTTTAAAGCACTGCAGGGTATGTGCTTGCAATAGTCGGAGCACAATCCGATGGAGCCAGAGAGCCCTCTGTTAATTTTATTTTCATTTATTAGCACATATCTCCTGGAGGTATTTAGACTAACGAGGTTTCAGAGGGCCTTGCTTGAGTTATATGTGCCCTGTCATTATTGATTTCACTGAACATTCAGTACAATGAGGACAACACACTCTGCTCTGCTGTTTATGGGAAATTAGTGCACCACAGTCTTGTTCTTTGCAGGCAAACAGTTGTGTAAAGACAAAACTATACTGACTCATTTTGAGTCTCGGAGGATAATACTGACAAAAATATCACTAAAGTCAAATACAATCAGGCAAAATTAACTTATGAGGGATCCTTCATAGCTTTATTTTTAACCTGCTCTTCAGCTATGCTGTTTTTTAGCTTTGACTTCAGATCTGGAACTAATGCTCATGAAATGGTGGACGACTTCTCAGTCTAAGAAACTAGTTCTTAGAAAATTTAACTAAAATCACAATTTATCTCAAGTAATTGAATTAAATTTACTGTCGTTTGTCTCATGCTTATGAGCTCTCTTCAATGTTCATCTCTCATCCTTTGTACCTTTCTACAAGTCTGCTCCAAATAAACATGCCCACTATTCAGTTGAAGTCCATCTTCCTATATGCACTTGTTCTTACGTTAATAAATAGCAGCGCTCAATAGCTGAACAACAAACCTTCTGCTTCATTTTCACAATCTTTGTAAATCCTAATAAAAAGAGATTTAGTAAGATAAAATATATACAATCTCATATACACTTAGGTAGATGCACACAGGAATTGGTCTGTTGGCAGATTAAAAGTATGTTTATATAAAAAAACCTCATGTTACCAACATGGGAATCTAACGTAAAAAAATCAACAGTGTGGAAGTGTGGTGAACCTGTGCTCAATCCCTTTAGTTTTATGCCCAATCCATTGCCTTCAAAAGTCACTAAGCAGTCCATCTGTGTGTAGCGTAATCTCAGTATTAATAAATATGTTCTGTGAAGGCCTTGGAGGTTTATTAAATAACAAATATGAGCAGCATGAGACGGCATGAGGAAGCATTAAGAACACAACAGACATATAAAGGCATAAAGTGGAGGAGAGCTTTAAAACAGGGTCAGATTTTAACACAATGTCCAAAGTTTGGAGCATCTAATTCAACACTATTAATTTTCCAAAAATAGAGATTAATCCAAATACCTGGCTTTCCACATAAACTGATAGAATGGGCATGGAGATTCAATATCAGAAAATCATCTAATCCCCAGTAATTCTGGCAGCCTATAATTAAAACAAATACAACATTTTATGTATGGTGGTTAATTAAATGTAGTTATTTAGAAGCAATGTAATATATAAATGATTTTTTTTTTTTTTTGTAAAACAATCTTTAAAAAATACATATTTTCTGACCAGACATTTCCTTTTTCTGGGAGTTTAATTGCATGCTGGATGTAAAGGATATAAAGGGGAAGGAAAATCACTCAAACTGTGATTCCCTCACTTGGAATTCAAATTGATTTGCGAGCAATTCTGAAATAATCTTGAATATATACTGGGTTCTGGACTCTACTAGAGGTTGCATGACTTAATATTTTTTAAAGTCGAGGTCAACACGATAAAAGTTGAGTCAACTCAAACTAGTCATGACGTCATAGAACTGCAGAGGAAAATGCTTCACAGACAGGGTAGACTGAAGCCTATCATGCCGAATAAAAAGCAGTGGGACACAACTCTGATCTTCTGTCACTGTGGTCTGAAAAGTTGCACATAGTTGACTTTGTTTTCTGTTTTTTTTTCTAAAACCAGATACGACCTGTCGCAGATCAGGTACACTCTCATCCGCGACAGGTGAACCCACAAGTAAAATTATTACATAGATCACAGTTGTGCAAGGTGGAACATTATAGGCAAAATTTATTACAACTGGATCACCTTTGATCATGCCTACCAGCTGCTCCAGGCGTCTCTCCCTCGATATGCAGCAGGCTGCTCTGGTGACTCCGGGCAGCGGCTCTCTGACTTTGCGGGATGAACCGACATGCGAACAACAACAGCAGGGCTAAACTCTGTCGGATCCTAAGAATACAGCCTGAACCATGTTTCCAGATGTAGCTTGTGTTTTTATAAAAGCGTGAAACCACCAGGTTAGAAGCTTGAATATGAGGGGCAATGCTTATGAGTTGGGTAGTTAAACAAGAGCCTGATATGTAACATGCCACACATTATTGTTGTAGCATTATTCCATGAGAGTGCCAGAGTTTGCACTGTTCCTTTGGTAAATTACTTTATATTTTTATACAATCAAACTATTTGGCAAACTCACCCAATTACTCATCTTTCATCTTCTTGGGGGGGGAAGGAGAGGTGGGAATTTGTCACATGAGTTTAACTAGTCAATGTGATGTGTAAAACGTCTTTGCTGAGCAAAAACCAACTAGTTGCTGCAACTCCTATCTACCACAGCTGATCTGAAGCAAAAACTAAATTAAAATTAATGGTGCCTTTAAATTTAAATGAAAATGTAGTGCTCACAAACACAACCAAATGTTAAACAAGTGCTTAAGACTTGAACTTGTTATTGGGCTTATACATTGATGGCACTGGTTCCAAGTGGCACTCATTGTAAGCCTATCATTCTTTCTGGCTCTCCTCACACTTCTGAGGCTCAGCAGTGAGAGCTCAAATAAATCATCATAATATGATGTCAGCTGTCATGGACTATGAAGGAGGGTTTACCACAACTACTTAGAAAGTCATTAGGAAAAATAGGTTCTACTATTTTTTTTTTTCTTAAACCTTTACCTTGTCTTTCAGAGTTTCAAACCTTCAGATAACACTCGTGAGTTCAGAAGGTTCTTATAGCAAGGGAGCATTTAGGTCAGAAAGTTAAACAAGCAAAGAACATTCATGCATCTACATAAGCAATTTTTCATTAAGGCATCAAAGTTGAAAACATATAAGAGAAGATAGACTGTGGAATAAAAGACTTTTGTAGCTTCATAATGACATATACCCAAGGTCAGAAATCGAGTGTTTCTACTACTACAAGAAAAACTAGCCTGGTAAAAAAAAAAAAAAAAAAAAAAACCTTTGTTCTACGCTTTCCTTCATACAGAGGGTCTGGACCCTCGGCTATTGAGAAACGACTGCTATGTATTCATACAGTATGTTTTGAAAACCATCCCAGAGGATTATGTCTATGAATCTGGATTTATTTCTATTTTTAACTTCCCTCAGCAATGACACCTGGCTCTGTCATTTGAGTAATTGATCTATTTTTTATTTTATGAGGGACTCAAGATTTTGGATGAGAAGTTGTTCGACGTAGAATTTGTTTCTTACAGTCACTGTACATATGCCAAGCATTCAATATGAACTGTGTTGAACCACTTTTGAACAATAGTGAGGTGTCGTAGATGCCTCTTGGTACAGTAGCAGGGAGTCTGTAACTAGACAAAAATAGTTGTCACACAGACACCTCCCTTGTCTTCACTTACCTTTTCATCTGTAAATTGATTTCCTCCTTCCTGAAACTCTAAAACATTCAGCTAAAGAAAACTTGTTTAACCATAGAGCTACAATTCCTTATTGAGCTGCAATCTGGACATTTAGTCCAAAGCAAATCTGATACTAAGAGTTTGATGGGCATCGATGAACAAGATCATGTTAGAAAGACTTCTGGAAACTCTTGATTGTATTTCTTTATCTGACAGACCTCATTGTCAGTCATTGCGGATCAAAAAAAAAAAAAATCTAAAACATGAAGGAAATAATGGGCTTTCTGTGTTGGAATATAATGAATGCTGTTCTGCATTTTGGGGTTTATTTTGTGGTTTTTCATCCACATCCCCAAAAGGTCATAGTACCTTATCCTGCTGACATTTAGAGCATTGATAATATTCCCTCACATATCAATTTCACCTATTTTCTCATCATTCTCGTTTCCCCCTAGCAGAAAATGGAATCATTTGTGCTTTCAGCAATTTGTTATTGATTGGGAGAGCTCTGGAAATAGAGGGTTGCCATTATGGCAATGCTGCAGCTACAGTTAAATTGAGTTTTAAGCAGGCCTGCAAATGTATCATTTCACAGCCATAACACAAAAGCTTTTAAATCCATGAACCTAGGGATGGATCAAATGCCTAAAAATACCAGTCTTCTCCTCATATTGAGGGCTATTAGAATTTCTGTCGTTAAGAGGTTTTCGGTAATTCTGTGGAATGTGACAATATGTGGCTGCATTTCAGGAAAGAAAAAAAAAAATACTGTTAAGATCAATTCTCTGTCTAGCATCAGGACTGTTTGAACTGTACAATTGTGGTGGAAATACTGTGATTCAATATTTCATTGTTGGTCTGTGTGATAACTGTGGCTGCTGGGGAAGGATATATTAAATTACATTGGCCATATATATTTATTCCTTATTTACTTTTGGAAGTATTGAGGGAATCAATACATGTCTAAACACATAGGTACTAAGATAGACACAGAAGAACGGACAAATATACAATGCACTATCAGTATTGATGCTGAACCCAGAAAAGTGGTGGACTGCTTTTTTTTCCAGCACTCAACATCTACCCCTGAGCCCTTCTTGCCCTGCACTCAGGGGACAAGTACAGTAGGACTGCCTCAGGCACGGTCTTCACCACACCATCCTAGCTCTTGTGTGGCTGAGATGAGGAAAATAAGCATGAGTATGCAGCAACTCATCTTACCTACACTCATAAATAATAGAGGCTTTTATTAATTAGTAATCACCTGAAATATTTTATTTTTGTTAACTAAGGAGAATGAGATCTTGTAAAGAAGAAATATTCATACACAAGATCTAAAATGACTAATGATTTAATGAAATCAGAAGATTCCTTGGTTTGACTGCTGGAGGGAGTGGTAACTTTGTAAAAACACACTGAAGCAGATTGGTGCAAAATGAGTGATATGTATTAATATTTACAATATTTAAAGACAAGTCCATCAAAACAGTTCATGAAGTCCAAGGTGTTTTCCTTTATCCAAGGAGTACAACCAGTTCCATAATGGTGACGGCTAAATAATCCAAATCCATTCAGAGAGGTCCAGTCCAGAGTGAAGGTGGTTTAATGGTGGCCTGAATATCTCCTACCTAGGAAGGAGTTAACTGAAGGTGATGTTTCACTTGGTGTGCTGCATGGGTGTAGCTCGCCAGTCTGATCCTACTTAACAGACATTCTGATCCCTGGACCTGGAGACAAACTCTGGAATGGATACTTGTCCTGTGTAAAAACAGACTTTATTAACTCTGGGGTTGTAAAAAATAATCATACATGTACATGTTTTTCCTTTCACTGTAGTGAAATGAGCCTATACTATAATGATCAACTCTAGTACTCATTCATTCCAATATGTAATGGATAGTGGTCTATAATTCAAATAGTTTCAATCAAATGCTTCACCGAAAGAAAATATACCCGGATCAGTCCATGCTAACCGAGCCCAAACACTCCCTGGGAAGCTAGTGCCAGCATGCTATGCTAGCTCCCAAATGAAGCAAAACAAACACTCACCAGTTCCCGCTTTCTAACCGTATAATCGTAGAGCGTTTGGAACTACAACCGCGCGTCTGCAGGTTGAGAGAGACATGAGTGAAAGACAGAACAACAAACATTTGCTAGAGGCTTTAAAACAAACTAGAAGCCTACCTGCGCCTGCGTCGGACAGCGTCTCCTACCAAGGCTGCGGCTAACCAGCCATATTTGCAGCAGCTATTAATTTAGGATGCTGACGCGCAGTAGACCTTTTTCACGCTTCCGCGTTTTAAAGCGGATGTGGGGTTTGACCATTTCCGGTGGCTATAGCGTTAGCATTAAAAGGCTAGGAAAATGGCTCAGTCTCGGCGGAGTTGTTTTTGTTCAGTCCGTGGGGGGCAAGAAAACAGCCATATCTGTCCTATCATGGGTTCCCGACGGACCCGGACCAACGGAGGCCGTGGATCCAAGCGATCCGAAGGGAGGAAGGCCCCGACT
>CAEGAE010043540.1:0-21991 GCA_903067095.1 Girardinus metallicus
CCCGGGTTTCAGGGCCCCATAGATGCTAATATTTTAACACAGACCACAGATATGTAAAAGTAACATTTGTTTATTGATATTATTAATGCTGCTAAATTTGATTTAATGGTTTCAGCAAAGAATTTAGATTGTATATTCATAGTTAAATTGTTTTGTTTCCACAACTACAATCTGATGCTGTGAGTTTAATCTTTGAGTTTTGTTTGTCCACAAATACAAATTAGTAAACTGCAATTATAACTGAGTGTTTTTAGGTTGACCAATGAAACTACTCCCTCTCTCCCAGATTTCACTAAATCTAACACAGAAGCTTTTTTTTTAGCAACAAAAGGGACCCCTAAGTCAAATTCTGCTGAAGACCTAATACAGCCTTGGACCGGCCCTGCAAGATGAGTTAAGTCTGCTGCACTGCGCAGAGATACAGAACAAATGAGAGATTTAATTTGATGCTACTAATGCGGCTTTAGTAGCTCTTCCATTTTGTGTCTGTTGAGTTTTTAATAAGAGTCACAGAAAATGTTTCGGTTGCTCGAGTTTTAAGGGACGAGTTTCTTAGATCTCCACGCAGCCGCGCGCATCAACTCTAGTTGACTAAATGGACAAAGCATTTGGTGTGGTTTGATGCTTCGTGTAACCGGAAAATAAATAATAGAAATAATAATAAAATAATATAGAACCAGCGTGATGAGTGACTACGAGGAGAGCGCGAAAGCTAGCTAGCTAGCAAATGTATATTAGCAGCTAGTTAGCTACTTAAACCATCTGCTTCAGGCTCAGACTCACCTGGCTCCGCCTCCACCCAGCACGAGTGCGATGCTGTTTCCAGTGAGAACTCGGGCCAGCCGAGAGAAATCGCTGTGTCTGTCCGCCGTTTTCTGAAACACCTTCTCAAAAACTTCCCTCTGCGGAGACAAAATACAGACGTCAACGCATAAAAATGAGCTCTTTAATTCAGAAAACCTGTTTTTTTTTAAAGTGTGCAGAAATGTACCAGTTTGTTGGGGCTGCGCCTGGAGAAGACCCTGCGGGGACACTTCAGGTGGAGATGACCCGAGCACCAGCTGCGCATGTTGAGCCACTCCACGGTCCTGGATGGACCGGGTCCGTCTTCTCTGTGCAGCAAGATGAGCTTCTTCAGCGCGCGGACGGCCGTGTTTTCCAGCATCTGCTCCAACTTTAGGGACGACGACGAGAGGAGAGGAGCGTTACAGTGCAGTTATCACCCTTACAGTCCTGCTCTACGGATACACACCTCCCCCAGAGCGGGCTCCTGATCCCCCACGCCCACTATTAGGATGCAGTCAGCCTGCCGGATGCAGCGCTGCGTCCACGGCGTCATGCTGCTGTCCGTCTGGTACAGGACGATTCGATTGATGTCCTCCTGCTGGGCCAGCCAGCCAGAAAGACGGTACTCGTAGATGCTGAAATCAACGGGAAGATGAGGAACGGCATTTTATTCCAACAACACTGAAGGTTTTAAAAGCAAAATAAGGGCTTAAAGGTCCGAGACACCAGTGAAATAATGGCACCATGATAAAGCCTCACAAACCTTTCCCACCATTAACACGGCGGACATTTGTCTTTGGATCTTTCAGAGTGGCGATCAATAGCTTTGCTTAGCTAAACTATAGTTGCACTGCTGCCGAAGCTAACACCTACAGTCTTCCTTATTTTAGCTCTTGCAGGTAAAGCCAATCAGCACCAAGGAAAATGAATGAGTGAAAAGCCAATCACCTGTCATTAAGCATTGTTCTGAGGTACTTTCAACTTCCCAAGCTGCATTTTCTCTTGAATGCGTTAGCATTTGTTGTGTTTGGAGTTACGGCACACGAAAACATTCACAAACAGTTTGAATATATGAATACTGAATTTGTGGACCCCGGGCCCATTGGTGGTCCAGTAACAATCTAAATTTGAGAGAAATGGAGCAAAATGTAACAAATAAACAATGTTTTATGTTTGAGCTTTTAATATGCACAGCTGCAACCTTTTTTCTTTTAAAAAAGTGGCTCTCGAGTTTTCCTCGCGCGATTGTTCCACTTATCCCGTCTGTGCGTCGGCCAATACCTGAGAGTCCACTGTCGAGTTTTTAAACATGGATATAAAACAAAAGCAGTTTCTTTAATGGAGTTAATTGCATAACATTAACAAAACAGAATGACCAAAAAGTACAAACAATATATGTTTAGATCTTTCTTATTAGTTTGAAAAATGTGATTTAAAAAATAAATAAATTCCACAAATATCATTATCGCATGGGAGAAAATGTTTCAATCTTCTCATTTTTCAAGATTTAAGTTTTTTGTGTATTTTAAAACATAAAAATAGAAATAGAATGGTGTTTCTTTAAAAATTACAAATTATATCTAGGGAGAGAAATTGCGGCTCGATTGTTTTTTGTCTTTGAGCCGAGGGCAAAACGACTCCTTAGACTGAATCCACAGCAAACGTCTGATTTAGAGGCATCGAATCAAACCTGAAGAAATTAAACGAAGCAAATTAAATTCACACTCCAGTTTTCATTTTCCAGACTTTACCAGGCCTGGAAAATAAGGAAAATAAATTCATTACTTTCCCACACAACGGAGGATCTCTGGATAAACTTCAAACTAATTAATATGTGAAAAGGATTTGAGAGTGTGTTCAATTTTAGAAATGTTTTCAATTTTTCTGGATAACATGTTTGTAATTGGTAAGAAAGAGAAAAAGTGCTGGAAAAGGGAAATGCTTCCCTGAGCATCAGACCGACCTGTCCAGAGCAGAGGCTCCCAGGCGCTCCCTGATGATGTCACTGGTGAGGAGCAGAGTGGGGCCTTCGAGTGTCAAACAGGGAGAAGGTAAAATAAGTAAACCAAAACAAGATTAAGAGAACGCGCTAATATGGAGAAATGGAGGAAAAAATGTCCAGAAAGTGAAGGGCGGGGTAAGTTACCGATGGCACTGAGGGCGTGGCTGAGCTCCAAGTTAAAGGCACTTATTGGCACTTCGTCACCCACAGGAAGCACAGCCACAGTGGAGAGGTTACTAGCGGGGTTGGTGACATCTGCACTTTTCGTCATACCTGGCAAACTCAGCGCCGAACCTGGTGAGCGGGGAGCAAAGAGTGTGTGAGAGAGAGCGAGAGAGCCGGAGGTGTGTTTAGTCCTCCTCTGACCTGAGAACGGCCCGCGACCCTGCTGAAGGTTTCCCAGAATCTTCTGGCCCAACAAGTGGATCAACCTCGTCACAACCTAAGAAAAAAAAAAATAAGACAACAAACGTGTGAACCAGAAGAGCAGCCATGAAATTACACAATTCAAAAAATCAATAAATATTTATATATGTGATAACATAAAAATGTCAATAAATAAAAATGGAAACGACGTGCAACTCAAAAAGCACACGCATATAGTAAAATTTGGAAGTATTTTATACAGATGTATCACATGTGGTGCATACATGACTGTTGAAGTATTTATTTTATTTTTTTCATGTTTTCATGTTAAGGAGAGAAGCGACACGAGTCATTATTGATCAAAGACTGAAAATCTCTGGTAATCTTCACAGCAACAGCTGCAGACCAATCACCCCGTCTGCTGAGCAATCGAGGAAAACAAGTAAAGCTCTCAAAAATGAAACTGAATTACAAAATAAGTAAATTATAATATAAATGTTATTAATTAATTATGGTTTCCCAATTATTTAAGAATCACAACTTCATTTCAAAACTCTTAAACAACAAGGTCTAGTACACAAAAAGGTTTTGCGTTTTATCCCGTTTTAAATTTTTTTTTTTGCTTGTTTTTTTTATTTATGCATGCATTTGTGGATTCTCAACCAGCAAAGCAATCAATGAATTGATTGCTTTGCAATTTGAAAATTCAAATTGCGACGCCGCAAGTCAAAGACTAAAGATGCCACTTCATGTCTGTGAAAAGTGCCTCATTTATAAGAAATTCTTTTTATTTTTTAATCTTTCCAACAACACAAGCAAAACAAAGACTGAAACCTACTTGTTTTCCTTTTTTTTTTAATTTTTTTTTTTAACAACACACTTATCCAGACCTAGTTAGACGTTTCAGCACTGTGTGTGAATGCTGCGGAGATGACGGCGTTTTAAACGACGCGCTCATTTCACCTGCGGATATCGTCTCTTGATGTTGTTGAGCGTTCCCTCTGGCAGCTTGACCAGCTCCGTGTCCCTCACGGCGTGCACGGTGGTGGCTCTGGGCTGCTTGGTCAACGCCTCCACCTGGAGGACAAACAAGATCCTGCTCCAAAACCCAGAGCTTGACTCAGAGTCGAGCGTCTGCTCAAGAGAAGAGAAAACCAAATATGCTCACGACGCCAATGAGGTCTCCTCTGCCGTATTCCCCAACCAGCTCCTTCTTGCCGTTCGCCTTACGGATGACCGACCGCAGACGTCCGTTCAGGATGATGTAGGTGCAGTCCGACTGGTCGTCTTGTCTGCAGTTAAACAGCCGCCATCATCGCAAACGATGCGAAACATGCAGATGCGTTTTGAGATGTTTTCGCTAGCAAAACACTAAATGAGTCTTAATACTGACGCGTCTCAGTAAATCTGAATATAATTGAAACGTTTATTTAATTCATTCGATATGGATTCATTTCACTATGATGAATCATAGTGAAACTGAGTAACCAAGAGACATTCTCTTTGGTTTCAACACATACAGCTGAAACCAGAAGTTTTACACCAAATAAAAAGGCCAAACTTCTCTTGTTTTTTTTTTTTATCATCATTTAGAATTACCAACATGATTTTGCTAAGCAGACGGGTTCTGTGTCCCAGAAATGAATTGGCTTCTGTCTGAAATGTGCAAATTGACTCTGGCAAGAGTCAATTTGTGGCTGAACGGACAAATTTAGAGGCAAAAAAGGTCGGACAAAGGTCAGATTGAAGTTCAAAATTGCACACAGGGACAAAGATCTTCATTTTTGGAGACACGTCCTGAGGTTTGATGAAGCTAAAGTGGAACTATTCGCCGTTATGCTAACAGCTTACATCTAATTAGAATCCCAAAATAATTTTAAATAATTTAAAATAATCACAGGTAAGCCACACAAAAAGTTTATCAAGTTCTGTTTCTAACCATGATAATGGAAAGTTAAGTTGGCGGAAAAAGTGCGGTAGAAACAACAAGGGAAATTTCAAACTAATGCAATAGTGACAGTCTGCTGGACAACTCTCAAGTCAATCTTAAATCCATGTTATGGATTTAAGATTTCTGTACCAAAAAAAAAAAAACTTTTGTCCTTATAATTTGTCTAAATTTTTAAAGAGATAGATAATACGGCAACTCCCTGAGAAACTGAGTTGGAAAGTTTTTAATTAGCTTTAAATCATAATCTTTAAAGAGATAAAACCTAAATGTATCCCTCCACATTGTAACAAAGTTGTCCACATTCCACTTTTTCTTTAAAATATGGAAACTTTCATTCTAGTTTACTAAGATGCATCATCCATCCGTAAAGATTGTACAAACACGCAGCTGAACAGTGTGAGAACAGCAAGTAAAACATGTGTATGTAATATTTTACTTTATTGCAGATATATGCAAATGTGTCTGTGTGAGGAAAACCTGGACGAACCTGTAGAGGGCTCTGCCCGCTTCAACGGCCATCCAGTCAATCGCAAAGTCCATCTGCCTGACAAAAGCCGACATTCGAATGGCCACCGTGTGGGCCACACTCAGCACCACGCTGGGCTGCTCCTTCATAATCCTGCAGGGGGCAGAAACGAGGAGGAGTACTGCTTGAACGAATTGCATCAGTGAACAGCAATGACAAATAAAAAGACAATTTGCTTTGGCTAAGAAAATTAATTCAGAGGAAAACATGCTGGTGGTTCAAAACCAAGCTCATAACTAGCATCTTTTAAAACATGTAATCTTTGGCCACAGAAAAGAGGAAAAGACTCACTCATAGAAATCTGACTTTGAGATCTTCAGGTAAGTACAGTCTCGGACAGCCTTAATGGTAAAGATAAGGGGCTCCCCGGTGAGCACCGCGAGCTGGCCTACCATCTCTCCTGGGTGGGTCACAAACAAGCAGACGGCCTCCTGTTTGTCGATCATTCGCTGGTAAACATGCAGGCAACCAGACAGGACGAAGTGCAGACTCACGTCCTGCGGGACCACAAACGGAAATAAATTGTTTTTGTGCCCGTTGCCACACACGGCCTTTACAATCAGCGTCCGGTAAAGTAATTACCTGGTCTCCCTGTCTTGCTAAAACGGCTCCAGCTTTTGCGTGGTGCATAGTCGCTTTCCCGCTTAACAAACCTGGATCCTAAAAGAGAGGAGACATGCTGTGAAGACGAAGATGGAGGAAAACAAAGTCAAACAAAATGCGCGTGCATGACACTTTGGAGACGCTTCACACGCAAGTCTGATTGCAGCCACATTATTCAGGTACATGAATGACCACACAAATTTTTTATTTTTTTTTTGGATGCAAGCGAACATTTTAATCAGTTCGTTGGTTGGTTGATTGGAAACAACAATTTAGACAATGTGACAATAAACAAGCTGGTTTCTGCATAGGAAAGGTTAGCAAGTGGTCTGGGTTAAATGTCCAAAGAAATTACACCCATAAAAAGAAGAAAGTATGAAGGCAAAATAAGAGTGCCCTCTTTCAGTCCCAACATTTTAAAATTTAAAGCATTTACACATCATATGCAAATGTTAGGGCCAGCAGATAAATCAGTTTTATCCATTGATCCAATTTTTTGTTTTTTGAATACTTAATTTCAGGAAAATGTGGATTTTTTTTTTTTTTTGTCACCAAAGCACACTTTGGGTTTCCATAGTTCAGAGTGATTTCAATACAGCCAGGGCACATCAACTTGTTTGATAAGTGAATTTTATAGCTTCTAATTATTTGGACTTTGAATTCAGTCAGACAAGCAACAATATGCGACAGCACACGAGGCAATTATTTTATTATTTAAATGAAGATATGATGTTAAAGCAATGAATAATTACTGGGTTTATGAAGGTTTCACCAACTCAAACTTTTTAAGATCTTTTTAAGACCATAATGAATAAAACTTAAGGCTTATACCACAACAGAGCTGTACAGAGGAAATGCAGGGAAACAAAACTGAGGAATTTCTGTGCCTCTTCTCACATGGCATATGACTCTCTAGCTAACTAGCTAGGTAAAAAGCAAGTGTGGATTGTTACCGGTAGCCTTAGCCGTATTGAGTCGCAGAAAGCAGTGAGTGAAGAAGTCTGCACACAACTCAAACTTTTGCCTGATAGAAAAAGTCCAGCGATAAAAACCCTACGTGGAATATATGAGCTCAAATAGCCCTGCCACGACAAAATTTAAGACTTTATTAACGTATTTAAGGCCTACTTACATTTTCTTGAGTGGATTTAAGACAATTTAAGGCCTTAATTTTATGTAAACGAACTTAAGATTTAAGGATGCACAGACAGCCTGAATTAAGTACAGTTTTACTTTTTGCAGAGAAAGAAAGACGCTCAGGTGCTACTTATGAAACTGAGAATGAAATATCCCAGGAGAGATCTGGTTTCGTTTTTACTGTGGCGACTCAATGGACAGTCCAACAATAACAACAAAAAACTTTTGAAATTTGAAGCCAATTCTAGAAAAAAAAAGAAAGAAAAGAAATAGTGTTTTGTGACTGAATGAAAAGCTAAACCATACCTCAATTTGCATGAGTTTGAGAACTTCTTTTTGAGCTTCCTCAAAGAGCGAAGCGTTACACCGACTGGATGACGGCGTGAAGATGTTGTCCACGCCCGACTCCTCCTCAGGATACAAATAGATCCCTGACGGAACTTCTTCCACCGTCACTTTCCTCTCACGCTGTTCATGGGAAACGGACTGCAAAGAAACACAATCGTTTCAAAATGGAACCTTTCATAAGCGTCACGTTTGGATGAGTCGCTTTGCTTCCTCGCTACCACAAGTTAAAAGTGGCTTCGGGTTTTGTTGTCAAGCGAAACGCAAAACACTTTTACTCATGCGACGAAGCCCGAAGTGAGCTTATGGTCTTGTATTTGGGTTGTGCACCGACCCGACTGAAGGTTGGAGGCGTGTTGCCGTCTTCTGCAGAGGCAGAAATCCGTCCTCGTTCGAACGCCATGTCAAAATCTGACTTCACACTTTTCTGAATACCTGCACAAAAAAAAAAAACAGAAAACTGTTTTAATGTTGGTAAAAAAAAAAAAAGAAAAAAGAAAAACAATTCAGCCATTTCTGCACACAAACACACGTATAAGAAAAACAGTTTTCATCTAAGTGAAAGCATCGATGCTTGGTTTTCTTGATGATTTGTCCAGCACAACATCTGCTCCGAATAAATGAAGATTATTCTGATGCGTCATAACTTCAAAAAGCCCATCACAGAATCGTCCCGCTTCACTCTGCCAAGCTAAGCTTTTCGCTCCGCTGATTTTCATATCTCACCATCTGTTTAGTCATAAAACCATAAACCAACAAGTCATTACTTCCTAATGACCGAGTGCGAGAACTGCAGTCGGAACGGTTTAGAAAAAGGGATCTGGAATGAAAATATTGTCTTTTAAGCAGCAATCAGTTCATCTTATAAAGTCCATAAAGGGGAAATTAAAAATGATTTTAGGGCCTTAAATACATGTGATAAAAAGGCCCAGAGATTGGTTAAACATACCACACCACCAAGCAAAGCAGCCCTGATGTTTCCATGGTTACACAGAGACATCTTTAACCTGCTTCTTTAATTTTTCTCAGCTGGGTTACATTTCAAACATGCATCCTGCAAATAAACAACCCGACCTGTTAATAGGTCAACGAGAAAACTGCAAAACTAAATAACAATTCAAACTTGTTACTGGTGAAACTGGAAAGCCGTTAAATATTGATCAAAAATCTCTCACCAGAGATGTCCACCGGCATGGAAATCGTCCTGCTGAGATTTGGCGGACCGCCTTCTTTTCCTTGGTCCACCCCTGCGATCAAACGAAATGCATGAAAGCAACAGAAAACAACATGACATTCTTGAAAAAAATTAAAAATAAAAAGAAAATTCTGGGAAATAACTTTTCCAGACATTTTTTTAAAAATGTTTCCAGTCCTTTTTGTCCATTTACAAGTGCAAAATAAAAAGATTTTCAGTGATTTTATGGCGGATAAATATAGTGGTCAACTTTTGGGACATGGGATAAATGAATACATAAAGAAAGAAAAGAAAGACAAGGAGGGAAAAAAATAAGGAAGGAGGAAGGAAAAGGAAAGAAGAAGAAACGAGGCAAAAGGAAGTAAGTCTGCAAAAAGAAAAATGGAGGAAAGTCGCAAGGAAAAAGGCAGGACCAAGGAAAAAAGAAAGGTCACTACTAATAAGGAAGGACAAAAGGAGAAAAGGAGGGAAGAATGGAACAAGGTCACAATATTTCGGCAATGGTACAGGGAAGAAACTATCGAAAAACAAATTATCTTTTCCCAAACCTATCCAGACCTGGGAAATGAGCCACATCACCATATTAAATGCTTATTCAAACTTTTTCAGACTGAAACATGACGGAAGCAGGCAAGAAGCTGCATTTTATTCAGAAGTAGTCAGTTCTTTCTTAATATCAGAGATATTTTTGTCAAAATAATAGATAGATTCCTACTGGGAGAGGTTTTAATTTTATTCATTCATTTTTACACGTCATTAGTTCCCTCATGTCTGTTTGCTGCGGCAGGGTTTTTTCTGCAGTGGAAGGTTACAGTAGGAGAAAAAAAAGGAAAATGAAAATTAACGTTTCGAAAAGAAATTCCCAGCGCAGGTAAGCTACAGCGTGAGCTTTTATCATCTGCAAACTATACGGACATTTTGTTTTTCTAAATAGTCGCTTCTTTTTCTACCAACTGCTGCAGTTTGTGCTCCTCATTGATCCACCCCTCCCAACACGGCGGCATTATGCTACGCCTGGCATAATGACGTTACCTGAAGCTTCACCTTTAACGGCAGCTTCCCGATGCTCCTCTGAAACGCTCAGGCTGCCGAATCGCTTCCCATGGCGGATGGGGCTGGTGCGCGGCGCGTGGGGAGACGTCGGCGGGAGACGGGAAGGAAGCATTTCCTGTGAAACCACGGGACATGGAAAACATGCATGAGGCATAAAATCTGTAATCAGAGCCTAACAAAAGAAGAAATTAATATGGCCTGGCTCATGTAGGTTCCATTATGTGTTCCATGGAAAAGCCCTGAACTTACAACTTCTTCTACAGCCACTCAGTCTGATTTAACGTCAGAAAGTGAGGAAAAATGATTATATGTTTACTCTGTACAGTATATATGCAGAATGTTTATCTGAAAACATACCAAGTATTTTTGGTCTAAATTCTACAGCAAATATTTTAGTTCACTTGAAATAAGAAAACTAACTTTAGCGAGATGTAGGTGCTTGTTTTAAGTCAACAATTCCTTAATGTTGATGAAAAATACCAGTTGTGACCTGCCATAAGTTATAACATGGTAGATTATTTCACTTATTGTACTTTTTTAATCAATATTAAGGAATTATTGACTTAAAACAAGCTCCTATACTTTACTGAAAAGTTACTTGTAAGTTTTGTCTTATTTCAAGTGTACTAAGATATTACAATAGAAACTCCACCAAAAATGCTTGGTAAAATTTAGTTTGTTTTTTTGAAGTGACCCGTCAGTAAAGTGACCTCCAATAGATGTAGATAGGCCTGTCGCAATGATAAATTTTGCTGAGCAATTAATTGTCTCAAAAATTATTGCGATAAGCGATAATGTTGTTTGAAGACCATTTTAAACTGATGTAATTGTAATGACATAATAATGCAAGCACATCCTGCCAAAGATAAACACACTTTATTTTCAAAAGAACAATTAACACTGGAACCGGTAAACAAAATAAACAACCAAAAACAGAAATAAATGGACTCCGAGTCTCTGTTAACAAAAAATTCACCTGAATTAAAAACTAAACACAATATATGACACATTTTTCATACAGTGTCAAAAAGGCAGGAAGAAACGACAAAGCTGATAAATTAAAATGATAATTTTCATTTATCAAGCGATTAATTGATTTATTGTTTATCGCGACAGGCCTAGATATAGATTCAAAATAACAGATGCTACACTAAGTGTGTTTTGTGCCTCTAATAACTCACATGACTGAACAGCTCATTGGTCAGCCCCAGGTAGTTGTGCAGGGCCAGGACTGTAACCCTCTGGAGGCGCACCATGATAATCTGAACAGAAGGGAAACGGAAAGTCATTAATGCCTCACCTTGAAACAAGCAGGGGGGAAAAAAAAGTACCCCAGGGCTCCGTTTAAGGCCCACTTATTTTACTCTGACTTCTTAAAATTGTTTGAATTACTAGATTTCTGAAGAAAAAAAAAAATAGAAAGTTAATGAAAATAATTACTCTCTTCAACTGATCTGCTGTGATCAGGCAACAGATTGGACATTTAAAGATGTCTGTCAAGCCAAACACATTGATTGGTGTTTTCCACCAATCAATGTCTCTTGAATCTCCTTCATAACACCTTGAGATTCCGATAATTATTTCCAAACTTAGAAGTTTGATGTCAAAACAGAAATTCGAGGTAATTATTCATGCCATTATTTCCGTAACACACTTATCGCGTTTCAACAACAAAAACCAAAACTTTTTAATCACCTTCAATTTTCAAAAGCTCTGTAGACGCATTTTTAACTCCAACAAGCAGAAGAGCTTAGATCACTGTTGCTTTCATGTCTGTGCACTGGCTACACGTTTATTTTAAAATGGTGACTTTATCTATCAGGACGCTGCCTGGCTAAATACTTAATGCCACACACTCCGACTGAGACTCTCAAAACAAAATAGTTTTGATTAATTTCAAATTCAGTCATGCTTTTTCTTACATTTGTTCAAATATTGTTCCACTTTGTCATCTACTTCATTTATTTTTTAAATTTTCATGCTTCATCTTTGAGAAGCAATTAGATTTTTTTTCATCTGTGACAGACGCCATATAAAGAAAGCACCTGAGTGAAGCTGCCCCCCCCCCCCCACCTTCTTCAAATCAGATAAAATTGGTGTCAGGCAACTCGGCTACATTTGTGCAACCAAAAGTTTTTTACTTGTGCTGCTTTGGCTTTAAAGATATGGAAGTTTAAAAGTCAAAAGGTCAACCAGTCCCCCCACTTTTACTAAATCAAAATGGCCTTTAAACTTTCATCAATATCTTTAAATCATAGCAGCACAAACAAAAAACATGTGCTGCACAAACGTGCAAAAAATGCACAAAAAATCTCATTGCTTCTCAAAGACGGAGCATAAAAATGTTAAAATTAAATGAAATAGATAAGAAAGGAAAATAGAGAACAACATTTGAAAAGATTTAAGAAAAAGCATGACCAGTTGATTGACACCAATTTTATCTGATTTAAAGAAGGTGGGCGGGCTGGTTGACCTGTCATGACCTCTGGAAACGTTTCTTAACATCTTTAAAATGATAGCGGCACAAACAAACATTCTTGCTGCAGAAACGCAGCACAAACGTTTGACACCAATTTTTTCTAATTTGAAGGACATACAGGAAGTAGCTTCACTACTACTTGCTGAAATCTCATTCAGTTTCCAACGGAGAACATTTATACTGATGATAAAACAATGAGAAGTATTACACTCACCTGAACTACTCGCACCAGACTCTCGGGATACTTCTCAAAGATGGCGAGGAAGGCCTCGACGGGCAAACGGAGAACAGTGGTGACCTCTGCAGCTCGAGCAGACACTGTTCTGTAAGGCTTCTGATGGCCCTGGAAACAAATGTTGCTTCATCCTTAAACTATTCAGACAACAACGTTCAGCAGAGTAACTGCAGCCGACACCATTTAAGCACTAAAGCCTAACTAGATTTGGATTGAGATGAGATCAAGCATGTCTGTGTGACTCGTGATAGAGGAAGAATGTTTTGTGAGACATCAGGAATATACAATCAATGCGATAAAAGTACTTTATCTCACTTAAGGGTAAAGATTAGAAGTTTCTCTGGGAATTGGGGGAAAGAAAAGCCTTTGTGTGCATTGTGTGACGTGACCTACTGTAATGACATCCAGAATGCTGAGGAGGCTGTGAACACTGTCTCCAGCAAAAACCTCCTTGACCACACTCTCTTTGCCATCCTGGAGGATAAACAGGAGACATTCAGGTTGGGGGGGGCATGACAAGATTTTAACCGTTTCTTTTTTACCAATTTACATTTGAAAAGACGTCTTTATCAGGACAAATGCCGACTATAAAATCAATCTCAGATTTATTTTTTTTTTATTAATAAATTTGCATGTCTGTAAGTGAAAGAGGCTGCAGGGTTTCTCAAATCATGATCTGACATAAATTTGTTATGAAAGTATTACTGATAACATAAACCTATATAATTTTTAAAGTTTAATCAGTAATACTTTTATAACAAATTTATGTCAGATCATGATTTCTTGGTTAATGTCAAGTTGTCATAATAAAGACATTTTGAATAATGTCAACTTTGTATTAAAAGTGTCATAATTTACCGAATGACACTTTATGACAACGGTCATAAATATTCATGAAGACTTCCTCATGTCCATGACAGGTGTTATGTCATGTTTATGACAGTGTCATGACTGTCTTATTCACAACCCGTCAAATAAAGTGCTACCGTATAAAGCTTAGTGAGAAAGTGATGGATTTGGCTGTGTAGCTTTGGGTGTGTTTATAAAGAAATGGAAGAAATGTAAAATCTAAAATGACCAGAAGTTTCCATCAGCCTGGAGCTTTGTGTCACAAAGACAATCACGCTTCAGAACTATTGAAGCTGTTTTATCATTAAAACTTTTTTTTTTTTTTTTTTTTTGCAATTTTAAGATGTTTTCTTGATAAAACTGCATCTTTTTTATGCTGATATTATAAATTTATTCTTGTAGTTTAACTAAAATTCCCATAGTGTGGCATAGTGTTCTAACTGACCTATAACAAGAAAAGTTTGGTCTGATTTAACTTCACTTAGTGAGAAAAAAAACATGTCTCTTTTTATTAGTTGTATGCAAATATCTGGTGATAAATGCAAATAATGTTTTCCAAGATTTAGAAAACATGATTAGCTTTAATACAAAACTGTCCAGCTTGACTATAAAGCACTTGCATATACTTTATACAAAAAAACCAAGTAATTTCCAAACCTGGAAAACACATTGAAATTCAAGCACTTTCAAGGATTTCCATCACCCATACGAACCCCGTTTTTAGATTTATACACAAATAAGTGTCGATTCAATCAAAACACTAATTATTTGGACAAAACTATTCAATAAAATAAAACTACCATTTCTCAGTGCTAAATTAACTCTAAATTTGTGCTAAGCTTAGATAAATGACAGCTGATAAACAAGGAGAGTGAAGCGATATGGACTGCAGCCTCACCACCCCTGTAAGGCACAGTTCTAGCTTTCCGTCCTGAACCACGTAGATGCTGCTGTCAGGCTGTCCTGGCCTGAAGACGTGCTCCCCCTGCTGGAACTGCAGAAACACCATGTGCTTGCACAGCTCGAGGAAGAGCGGCTTCTCAAAGTGACCCAAAACCCTACGGTAAATAACAAAACAACAAGTGGCCAAGGTCAGGAAACGAGAATACGAGGGGACGACTACAAACGCGAAAAGCGTCTCATCGCGCGAACCTACCGGACATTTTTGAGCATGTAGAGCACCTCGGACGGGAGGTGGGAGTTGGCCACGTCGAATTCAGTGAGATCTGCCTCCAGCACTGAGGGAGGGGGCTCCTTCGCCTGCAGGATGGGCACCTCCTTCTTGAAGCGCAGGATCCTGCACGAGCAACACACGATGTCGTGAAGAGAGATTAAAGAGAGGGAGGATAGAAGAGGGCGGGCAATTTTTATGAAGAGCATTTTACTTTTTGGCAATGTTGAGCATTTTCTGCTTCTTCTTTAGGCGTGGACGAGAAGAAGAGGAGGAAGCCCCCACCAGCGAAGAGGTAGACTGGGAAACCTGTGGGGAAAAGGATGTGAGTATGGGTTCCAGTAGTAATGTTTCTTTTTGTAAAAACGTGCGTCTCTGCTTTAAGAAGGATTTTTTTTATTTATTTTTTTTACAGTGTCACGTCTAGAATTTTTGCATATTTTGTCGTGTTTCACCCACAAACCCAAATGGATTACTGTAACTTAAGATTTCAGTGGACTGAAAGTGATGCATGTTTTTCACAAGATCTTACAAATGAACATCTAGAAATAAACATCCATCCCAGTTTTCTTCTAGTTCTCAACTATTTTCTGCTTTGAATTAATCCAGCACATGAAATCTGAATGAAGTAGGTGAAAGCTTGTGGCCGGAACGCCTTCAGACGCGAAAAACCTGAACATTTTCAGCCCGCCACTCACTTTCCGCATAATCTTTCGTCCGTAGAACATGACTTTGTCTCTCTTGCGGAAGCGATACTTCGGTGCCTCCTGAACCTCTATGTCTGTGAAATAAAGGTTAATGTCAAACTCAACCAGAGCTGTATAATGTGCCGTTTCCATGACAACTTTTCAGAGCAGGCTGAGAAATGGGACTCTGCGTTTACTGACTTCGGAGCCGGATCCTCCGCAAGATGAAGAAGATGAGGATGGCGATGAGGACTATGGCGACGCCAGCGCCAATAACTACTCCCACCATCTGGAGAGAGAGAACAGAAAAATATATATATATATATATGTGTGGCAAAAGAAAAATGAGAGCACCGGGTTCCCCATTAAATCTGCTTGAATTCACAGAGAGTGGTGGACTAAACTTTTAGCTACGGTAATAAAATCTGCTGCAGTGGTAAAAACGGCTGAAAGAAGACAGAAATGAAACTGCTCTCACCATGCTCGTCTGTAGCTCTTCCTCCACAAACGTCTTGAGGTTTTCAAATCTGTCCTGAAAGACAAAAAGAGAAATGCAGAGGCATGCTAGTGTACGCGATAAGGCGACGAGATAACGGTTTCAAACTACCATGTTGCTGTGCGAAACGTGGACCCGGCGGCGGTCTCTCTTTCACTGAGCTGGGAAAGCATGTGGGAATCAGGAATTCACCCCGCAGGCAGCAACGCCCGGCACAGAGGGGAAAAGTTGCACTGCATCTAATATTTCTCAATCTACTACTTTCTTTTCTTGCTGTATTTTGGTTATCAGTTAAAAAAAAAAAAACTAAATAAAACAAAAAAAAATACATAGCGATTCTCTTCCATGTTTCCTGGAAATGTAAGGTTAAAATGATCTTGATTAAAACGGTTGCAATCACTAAAGAGTTTTAAAAAGCAGAAAAGTATGACTTGAGAGTGCAGAGATCTGAGATAAGACTGTTTGCTTTGTGTGTGTTTGGTCAACCATAAGATTTAACATCGTAAGATTAAAAGTGAGGGTAATTGATCTATAGAGTTTTGGCAGAGAGCCAGTGGATGTTTATCAGTGTTATTTGCGATTATCTATACGTTTTGTAGCAAGCTTGAGGTTATTTGGCAGTAAATGGGCTGGCTGGGACAAAAGTACAACGGGAATGGAGAGGAGTGCAACATGCTCTGGATCTCTCAAGTACACACCCTGGTTTTGTGAGGTTAAAGGTGACCCATTATTATGCTTCCTTGAACAAGTTGGGATAGGTCGATACAAAACGTGCTCATTACATTTTCTGCAAAAATTCATTCTTAATGAGATATTAGTCTGCTCAGTTCTGCCTGTTTTGATTTCCTTTCAGAATGAGCCGTTTTAGGGCCTCTGTCACTTTAAATCCAAATAAGCTGCTGCTGGCCACGACCCCCAACTCAAAGTTTACACTCGCACGTGAGAATGGCTGCACACAGATGCTTAATTATACAAACGTACATCTTTGAAAAGCAGAAGTGGAGCCTCCTGTACATCCAACAAGAAAGCAGCAAGTGGTTTCTGGACAGCAAGTCAATAACAAAATACTTGTCTTTTCCAGCAGCCATTATACATAGAGCGGTAAAACCAGCTGACCAAACATCCTGGAGCTCAGTTTCAGTTGCTAGGTAACAGACTGGGCTTCGGCAGGGTTGCTAGGTGAGGGGCAGTGCCTGCTGATTTGTGAATGTACATTCTGGAAGTTTTTGAAACGATTCATTTTCCAGACACCAAAAAACATAAACTTTTTGCCAAAACTCAGCTTTAATGTGACATGTATCCTGTTTAATTTAAATAAAAAAAGCAATCTGGCAGAAAGGGAAAAAGACGGAAACGGCCTGCATTTATGCAACTCTTTTTAACATGAGGACTAAAGAGGACTTTGCACAACAATCATTTGTTTAATCATATCATCAGTGAGGTTGCCATTCAATTAGCGCCATCAGCGATGGTCAAGGCACTTCGTCTGCATCACTGCAGACAACAAGATTAGGTAGGTTGCCGATCATGACGGGTCACATCAAATGCTTGTCGCTTCACAACTGAATCACCTCAGAAAACTAGCGGTCTCTTCTAACTCAACTCACTAACATACCAATCTGGACTCGTAACCGCGTGCATTAGTCCAAAACCTACCGGGAAGGGTTCTTCTTGGTCCTCTTGTTCTGAGGTATTCTGTCCCATTGTAGCTTTGTGTTTTCATAGGGATGGTCCATCAACAGCCACTGCAGACAAACAGGAGGATGTCATAGCTACGCATCACAGCAGGGGCTACAGCACAGGACCTACTGACCTTGTTGTTGATCTAATCAATTGTTCGGGTGAGCCATAAAACAAATGAACTGCTTTTGGTTATGTACCTCACACTGCCATCCTCTTCCTGAGGAGGAACGACCTTCATTGTTGCAATAAGCTGGCACCGCTTTAGTAAGGGATTTAACTTTAAAGAAATTTGCTCAAGATAGTTCCTCATTTCAGATTTCCTTTGTGTTTGTGTTTCACAGCCTTTTTTGCCTCACCAGTGAGTCAGCCTGAAGAGTCAGAATCTGATGGGGTTATTCTGATGGCGGGCAACAGAGTGCTTTGAAATGAATGTGGAAAGTCACTAAATCTGCTAGATATAATGCAATCCAGGTTGCATGTTAGCCACTGGGTGATTGATAGCATTTTTTTTTCTTCCCCCAAACCTTGATCTCACTAACAAATTAGTCCCATTTAAAGCTCAACACCTCCTAAGGTAAATATTTTTCTTCCTCTATTTAATGCAAAAGCCCCCCCACCATACAGCTGGCACCTCCCTGTTCGAGCTCTCATAAAAGAAGAAGAAACTGAGGTTTCTGCTTCCTTTATTTCATTTACACACCACAATTACAAAGCAGTGAGAAAACATTTGTGTCTGAAGATTACTTTCATCTTACCCTTTCACATTTAAGTGTTTCTAATCAAATAAATGTTACTGTTAGGAAAAGAAAAGCTGAAGAAATACAAAAAGGAATTGTCAGGTAGCTAGCTCGCTAGTCAGCACTCAAAGCTAGCTGGTAGCTTTTCTAGCAAGATAGCTGTCACAGCTAGCCTTGGGACTTCCCTCACA
The DNA here is from genome assembly GCA_903067095.1 of Girardinus metallicus. Taxonomy (NCBI): domain Eukaryota; kingdom Metazoa; phylum Chordata; class Actinopteri; order Cyprinodontiformes; family Poeciliidae; genus Girardinus; species Girardinus metallicus. The sequence continues at coordinate 18,492 of CAEGAE010043540.1, forward strand.
AAAAGTGTCGCCCATACAACACTCTTAGACATACATAAAGACACTTTAAAAACAATTATTTTTGGTGGGAGTTTTTGGGGGGTATACCCAAAACAACTTTCAATTTTACTAGCTACACGCTGGTGCAAATGTTGCCAGACCCTCGGAGAGAAATCCCTTGTCTGGCAACATAAATTAGGCTTCAAAAACAAACACATCATGTCCTGACCAAAAATTCAACAACTAATAAGATACCAAATCGTTGACATGTATTGGACTGGAAAGAGTTACTGAGCCATTTGTAAGGTTTTGGGATTCCAACCACCCTCGGTGAGAGCCGTTATCCACCAATGAAGAAAACACGGAGCATCTTTGAACCCCCCACCCCAGGCGTGGCCCATCTAAAAGAATTATGTCAAGACCACACTGACGACTCGTTCGGGGAAATAAGAACGACCCTGAAGTTCACAAAAAATGGCGTCCGTGGGAGAGTTCAAAGGTCAAAGGACCCATCTCACATTTTCCAAAACACATGATGATCCCCAAGGATTTCAGGGAAAAGTTTTCTGTGGACTGATGGGACAAAACTGGAACTTTTTAGTAAGTGTGTATCCCACTACATCCTGACAGAACATGAACACATTATTTCAGAAAAAGAACAGAATAACCACAGTGTAGTGGTGGTACAAAGCTCTCTGTATGCTATGCGTCATCAGCACCACGTGAAATTATTTTAATTGGTGTAATCATAAATTCTGCTCTCCATCAGAGGAACCTGTAGAAGAAAGTCCAGGCATTGGATTGAGAACGTAAGCTCAAGTGCACTTGAGGTTACAAAAAGGGGCAATGATGCTAAACACACTAGCAAGGTGGCTCCTGAATAGCTTAGAAAGGGGAGTTGCTGCTGCTGAATACACTGTTTGGCTAAGAGGGCAATTACTTGGTTTGAGCAGCTACTTCCTCGTAAAAACTGAAATCACCATATGAAACTACTTCTTATTTTTATCTTTTATATTATCTTTTGTTATTACCTGAAACCTTTAAAATAGCAATAAATAGTTAAATGTTTAACTATTTATCCAAGTTCATCTACAATTGTAAGAAATTTGTATGAATGCGCCATTTAGGTATTAGTGTGAGTTTTCCTTTTTTTAATCTCCCATGTATCATTTTAAATAAAAAAATCATTTAATTATTAGATACCTCCTAAAATAGTTCAACTGAAACAAAAATGCAGGTTAATTACACTACTTCTTCTAATCTAAATAGTTAATGTACATTTACGGCGGAAGCGCAATAAAAAAATGGTTTCAATGCTCTTTCTTATATCTTATTGTATTGCAGTTCTGAAAAAAACAACAACCATAAAACGGATAAAATGGGTACCAGTAAGTCAAAGACTTATCAGAAACCAGCCACAAAAGTTTGACTGCTTCAAACATGTCACCACTAAACCTTCAAAATCTCATTTCTAAAAAGATTTTATAACCAGATTTCTGTAGTTAATCAGCATCTTAATAATTTAGCCTACCAGCAATTCTAATTTCAACTGTATTCAATGTAAACAAATGCCCTTTAATTACTCATTTTAGCAGCACAATGAGGACAAAACATTAAGATTTTGAGTTTATGGGTAGGTGAAAACACCCAGTAATAAGTATGTCAACTGAAGTAACAGTCAGTCAAGATATTGTTTCTGTGTGAAACGAGACTGAAAAGTGCTAAACATGCCGTACTCGTCACTGACACTGGCACACTTTCCAGCACTCTGCTCTGATGTATTTCCTGCTTAATGTACTTTACAGCATATCTGTGACTGGGAGGCAGAGCTGCTGCGTGGATGAAATTCAATCAGTGCACAGCTGAGGATGGAGGGTCGTGTTACACGAGAGTAACCCTGCAATTCATAAACAAACCATAGAACAGGATGCTGTTTTGAAGGACGGCTTTGAAGGCCACTGCCATTTTATGTACCCCTTAGTCCAGCCATTATTTGTTATATAGGTGTACAATAAAGGGCTTCACATTAAAACCAATGTGATGGTATAGTACAAGTAATATACAAATATCTTTGATTTAATGAATGACAAAAAAACAACAAGAAATATAATCAATATCAAGAAAAATATCAAAAAGGACTGAGGCATATTTTAGTTCAGGTACCATGAACACAAAATCTGCATGTCACTCATTTTTGGTGCACCCTTTTTCCCCTTCCTCTAAGAAAGTTGTTCTGGTTCAGCGTTTCTGCGTTTGGTTGTGTATTTTCCAAAGATAAAGTCACTGGTGGAACTATTGCTGCCACTAACTTTTTGTGCACACCTTGTATTCCAGGTCTGTTGCTTCTCTGTTGTTGGTTTTGTATAACTTGAACTCAGTCCCCAGTTTATTCCAGCTCAATGGGCTCTCACACTGATCCTGGTTCTGCTGTAGTTTTCTTCTGCTTAAAAGTTTGAGGTTTCCTCTTTTACCAAATGCTTGAATGGGAGGAGAGGTTGCTACGATGTCAACGACTTGATAAAGCAGGTTGGGCTTTAATAGATAGATGATTTAAGTTGAACAGAAGTAAAATAACTAGATAGAAACTGGTCCAGTTTGTCTTGTAAGTTGTTTACATTTAAATGTCTCGTGAACTGTCAGTAGATAAACTGTAATCAAAGAATGACACCGTTGTCACAAGAGCCGAAAAACAGTATTTAGTGCAGGAGGTGTTGCAAAAACATCTCAAAGTTGCATAAGAAACCTTTTTGTTTCTTCACACTGGAGTTTTGCACACATTTGTAGCAGCAAAAGGGCTTTACATTATCCAAGCCCTTGTGCCTCCCTCTGTACAGGCCTGCTTCCATTGTCCTCTTGAAAACAATGAAACCAGTGTTGATCACACAATTCATGGTCAAGCCCATACAAACCACCAGCACAACCAGCTGGATTTACAAAAAACAAACAAAAAAAAAACCTTTCTAACCATGAGACCAACGACAACAGAGTCAAACATTCAGTTTCAGGTCCTTAAGATCTGTCTGGCCTTCTAAAGGTAGAATCAATTAGATAGTAGGAAACGGGCTGCACAATAAATCAATAACAATGTATATCACAACAGACACATGATCAATATCAACTGATAATTTATGGGAAAGAATATTCAATATTTCCACTGAACTTCGATCAAGAACCACACAGCATTCTGGGAAATGTAGGCAGACAAAAGACTCCAACTACTCAGCCTCGCGTGGCCAGCTAACGAGATGGGGTGGCATCAACTCACCCTTTGGTTACCTAGCAACAACCTGTTGAGAAACTTGCACGGCAGCAGTTTCAAGGTTTTGCCGCCTTGCCTCATAACACAGTGGAGCAAAAACTGTGTTTTGGCAGGACTTCAAATATTTAAAACAAAAAAAAGAATCTATAATTATCAATATCGACTGAAATGAAATGCTTATGTCGTGATATGTTTTTCCGCCATATCGTCCAGCCCTAAAGGTATGTGTGTATATATAAAATCAATTATATATATATATATA